>JAQGBY010001745.1:0-27151 GCA_034698785.1 Mycogona germanica | reverse complement strand
TGTTGTCTCTCTCCATCTCACGTCCAACTTTCATTAGGAGATTTTCGATGTTCTTCCAGTTGGGCGGCGTTCATCATCTCAGTTTGCGAAGTTGCCTTTATTTTTATGTTGCATTTTGGTATCCTTCTGGGATCGGCGTCTGAGCAGGAGAACCCCTAGATTTGAATTTAAGAAAATCCTTCCTCAATGTTACTCGAAACTAAAATTGTATTCGAATAACGCCAAGTTTCTACAGAAGCTCAAACCTGCGAAGTCCAGCAATCGGGGAATTTATCACCGATGCCGCATTGCATACCGAGGAAATAGCGTTGATTTTGCAGCCACTATCTTCCCTTCCAATTACGCTTGTGTGTTTCAAAGAGAAAATCTTTTTTTGGGTCCCCCATTCTAATGTCATATTTTCTAACGAAGTGAGCTCGAAATTCTAGTTCTTCAAAAACGAGGAAAGCACGGACACAAAAAATGCTCACCCATCAAGACCAGCATCGAAATCTCGGTCTCCAAATTAGACCACCAACCACGCAATCACCTAAAAGATGAAACTCGAAATGTTCGACGCCCCCCAACTTGAAAGAACATCGAAACGTCACGAAGGCCAACCCCCAGTTACTATCAAATGAAGCAGTTTGTGTGTGAGCGGCTCGACCAACCGACGGGAAAAGTTCCCCGCACACGCGGGCGGGCGAAATCGTCGCCCCCGCCCGCATCGATGGCACGGGCAGCGCGCGCGCGAACGCGCGTTCCACGATCGAACTCGTCCGTCGCCGTCGTTGAGTATATAGCACATACACACCGCGCGCGGGCGAGCTCTGCATTCATGGAATTCTAATTATTACGGCATGCATGTGCGAGGGAGGAGGAGGAGGGGATGGGGGATGGGGATGAAGATGAGGAGGGAGGATGAGAAGGTGGAAGAGAAAAAGGGAGCGGTGGTGAGCCCGTTCGAGCTCTCTCTTTCCTGCGGCGCGCGCGCTCTCTCTCTGCCGATCTCTTTCGCTCACGTTCCGACCAATTTGTGTTCGCGCAAATTGAGAGATCGCGCCCGCTGTGGGTTGTGATGCGAGATGTGGCGGGGTTGGTGGGGGTGGGGGTGGCGGCGGGGATGCAGGCTGAGCCCACGGGCTGAATGTACAACGCGCCCACCGCGCGGTGGAGGAGGCGCGACTCTGAAGCTGTCAAAGAGTTAGATATTGGAAGTTGAAGAAGGAAGGGTTGGTTTGTAGGGTTGAGGGGAAAATTGATGGTGGTGGTGGTGGTGGGTAGTGGGGGATGGGTTTAACATGACGGGAGGAGGTCTTTCCCGGGGATGTTGTTGTTGTTGGGGTTTTATCTCAATCTCGCCGAGATTATGTCGTTGCGATGCGCGGCCCCTGCGCATGCGTCCATCGTAGTAAGCCTTACATTAAAAGAAATCGTTTTTTCCAGTTCTAATATTTAGTCGGTTTTGCGACGTGTTGTCGATTTTGATAGTTCAGACAATTAAATATTATCGAGAGATAAAAAAAATACTTGTAAATGCGATTCGATCTTGTGATAATTCCGATGATGCGCTCTTTGATGGTCTTTTGTAAATCCCTTTGCTTGGTTGGCGTTTGGTGAACCACGCCTAGCGGAGACATTGGAATCAAATGTTGCGGTTCGGGATGTTGCCATCGTTGGCTTTCATAACGGCGCCATCTAGGGAAGATTAACTTAAAATTTGGCGTGAAACAATTTGTAATCAATTGAAATTTGATTTCATTGTTTAAAATTATTGATTCATGTGTGTGCTACAGTGTCGACAGCAGACACGAGAGGGCGCTGATATGCCGACAGATTTGAGATCGCGCCAAGTTGTCGGTAGATGGCGCGAGTTCGACTGCATTTTTATGTATGCGGATAATGATTTTGAGTTTGTAATCGAAAAAGATTTTTGCAACTGGAGACGAGCGAATGTTTAGGCGTTCTGTCGTCCTTACAGAGTGAGTGGAGAGACGTTTGCCGATGCCTGCAGACGCACCCAGACCCAATATACATGGAAATGGAAAACGGAAATGTATTGGATATAATATGAAAGCGGAGGGGAGGGGGTGTGCGGTGATGGGGTAAGGAGAAATGCCCCCTAGTAGGAGGATTGAACCCTTTTGTAGCGAGATGAACGCGAGGACTGTCCCAAAAGTAACGCGATTAATGTTTTCTGGTTTGCGTCGGAACGCAGCTAGACTTAATAAGAGGATTTGGGCATCTTCTGTCAGCAGGGTCTCAGGATGACATGTTGGTGGGTGTGTGGGCTGGTATATTGGTGATGGGGTGGTAGGGTGGCGGAATAACCCCCCCCCCCAACGGATCCAATGTATAATAATGGCCGGTCGTTCGTCGCGCGTCGTCAATATAAAGGAGGCCGGAAAAATCCCCGAGAACTGACCCGGGCGCTGCCAACCACCGTCGCCATCACACCGTACACGTCGGGGCATATGGGGAATTTCATTAGAGAACGAAGGAGGGCGGCGACGGGTGTGAAGGCGACGACACACTGACACACGGCGAGGGGTGGGGTGGAGGGTTGAAAAGGTGCGGGGTGAAATTGGTTCGGTCGGGTTCGGCGGCGGCATTCACTCGTTCGACCGACCGGCATCGAAGCCATATTATTTTGCGTTAATATTAGTCAACATTGAAACTCAGCTGGAATTCGGTTTTCGACATTCACTGGAGAGACCGAAACCCCCTTGCGCTCATTGTGAGTTGAGATTGGTGGCGCTGCACATTATAAGGTTTTTGCGCCTGTCGCAAAAACCTTAAAATTGCTGTTTTTATCATGGAACACCGAGTTGTCATTCATTTTAAATGAATTTCCGAGATATGACCAGACTCTCACCACCTCCTCACTCGCTACTAGGTTTTTTAATTTTCAAATTTGCTATTTTGTTACTTCAAATGCAACTCCGGCCACAAACGCGCGCGATTCCAGACACATTCGCTTTCATCTTTTAATTAAAGGTAAATCTACGTCATCAACGTTAAGTAAACCCCAGTGATGCAAGTAGTTATGTGTTTGACAATGAAATGCTGCTGAAACTTCAGGAAATCCAATCCTTTATAAAACTATAAAAGAGCAGGCGTTTATATTTATTTCTATAATTTGATTACTCACAAACGGCTGAACGCAACGCTATGGAATTTCCACTGGAAGTTGTGTTGTTGCGTTCGAGAGATATGAATTTAATAAATACTCTGTATATACATAATCTCGCCGGCGAGTTACTTTTGTGAGCATATTTGTGGTGGCCACTTGGTACACGAGTGAAGGAGAAAAATCGGGATTGTCATTTTAATCCCCAGGTAATATTTCCCTCAGGAAAACTACTATCCAAAGAAATCGTACTCGTGCTTACGAGTAACATAGTTTCGAGATCGTCAGGAACTAATTTTGTCAGATGCTCTCTCAATGCCTTGCGGGCAAACGTGAATGTCAAAACCAGTGCAAGTCGTTCACGCACCGTGGCGCCCTCTCGCAGTCGTTTATCCGCTATCTCGCCCAACGACGGTCCACCATAAAATCTCCCGCCCCAAAGTTCTCTCCTCCGGGCTCCGCCAACCGCCATAAAAGAACTCGCGCACACTTTTATATTTGTTTTGATTTAATTTTTATCGTCGGAAAGTAATTTGTAAGCGGTTACTGGTTTCCATTTTTCTTCATTTGCGTTTCGCGTAATTTGCACCGCCGAAGCTCTCTTTCTTCTTCTGCCCCCACCACCCTTCCTTTCCCCCGTTGCTCCCTTTCACTCGCGTTAATTTTCTTCCCACTCCTTATAGCTACCCCTATATCATTCTCACTTCCTCCCTCTCGCGCTCTCTTCTCAGAGACCCCTTTTTAATCCTCCCCATCCTCCTCTCCTACCCCCTTCGTTTCCATCCATTACACCGAAATTAAAATCTCCCCACTTTGTCTTTATTTCTATATGTGTAAAGTCCGCGCATAAAAGGGGCTTGGTAACCGGAGCAACCCCCGTACAAAAGTTATTTCATTTGTGGTGGACCAGCGGTCCTCAAACTGGGGGTTCATCAAATTTAGTTACGGTTTTGAGCTGCAATTCTTTGGTATCGATGTGTGTATGTCTTCGTTTGATTTGATTGGGCACGATTAAATACAATTCTGGATGATTTAAAGTGCAAAACTCGAGATTCCTTATTGCGTCTTTGTGCAGTGGCATGAGCAACTTCATGTATTGGGGAGGGGGGAATAGTTTGCAGAATTAGTAACATTACAATTTCTCAAAATATGTTTATAGATATCCCCCAAAAAATATCAGATGTTGTGTCTTCGCCAAGAAGAACCTGGAATGCTGGTAGCGGGGGACCTGTTGCAGTGTCCGTAAAACAATTGTTTTGCGATTCGTTAAATAAAAATACAATATCCGATGTAAAAATAGTTTACCGCATTTCTTTCTATCAATTTCATTCCCCGATGTCATTATTTATTTGTTGACGAGTTTCTGATTTTGGCATTTTGGATTGAATCCCGCCATTCATTTTTACTTTTTGAACCGCTCGCGGGCAAACGTTGAACGTCTAATTGGTTCCATTCGGTATATGGTCTAACGTCATTCCGTTTACGAGCAACTACCGTATAGTGTATTTTTCGTGATATTACATTTAAATGGGCCACAGTTTATTTCTGAAACTCGGCATTTTCGAAAGTCCCGGCGACCCCTAACGCACCCCTTTTCTAATCGAATTCGCATGTTTCGTCAAATTCAATTTCATTTTTCGAGCGCATACATAACCAACAGACGACCGCAGAAAATTTACAAAACCCCAAACCCAACTCAGATTTCACATTCTCGATTCATTCCCAACTGCGTTTTCCCCCCCTGGATATATCTTTGTGTCTGTTTACATCGTCGTGATGGTGGTGGATGTAATTTACCCCCTCACCCCCACAAATTTTCACCCACCAACTCCTCCCCCCATACCCCCTATATAGCCCATGTTCCAAGGTCCCATGCCGTGGCCACGTCGGGGCCAGCCAAGTCCGCCTTTGTTCCGCTTAATTGACTAAGGCATTAATTAGATTGTTTACGACATGCTTCATAAATTTTAGCGGCTTGCAAATAAACCTGCGAAAGTCGCAGCTGCCGACAACAAATTAATACGGGGGTTTGGGGGAGGGAGGACACCCCACTTGGTCGCGCATGCGCGGTCGGGTGGTTGGACCCGGGTCCGGCGCATGCGCGGTTGGGTTGGACACAGATACGATAGGCCGTCGTCCGTGGGCCACCACACCCCCAACCCTCCTAAATCCAGCTTTCAATAGACCCACCTCTCTCTCCTCTGTCTCATGTAAACCGGGATCACTGGATCCGTGTGTTTGAGTTTGAATACGCACGCGTGTTTTGTCCAATGTTTTAGGGTTTGGGAGGAAGGAAAGTTGGGTTGGCGAAACATTCGTAAAATATAGTCGTGCTGCTGCTTGCCAATTAGACTTACATCTCACGTTTCGGGCATTCCCACGTATTTACGCAAACGCTGGACTATTTGCGTGTCCATCGCCACGTCGCCGCTGTTTTGTAAACGGTTTAGGCGATGGGCGGACTGCTCTGGTCTACTAGCTAGACCCTGGGTTCATTATTGGGGTCGCAACGTCTCCGTTGTGTCTAGGAATCTGGAACTGTCTCAGTATGCGTTCGTACGCCACCGTTTATTAAGGAGAATATGACATTTTGGATGGTTGTCTTGCCAGATTTTCTGTCACAAAGGATATTGTCACTTTCATCCATCACTTTGATGGATTTTGAGATAGGCCATCGAATGAAAAAGGGTTGAACATAATATAAGCAGGATTGCTTGAAACGAAACTTCTTGGACGCAATTTTTCTATGCAATATTAGTCCACGAATCACTGATCAGGTCTCATGACGACAGAGCATCACGTAACATGGTTTATTTGCTCTCTGGAACTCAGATGGAGTAAAACCACACGAAGCGACTGCCATGCAACAAGTTTGCTTACACGTAACAGAAAATGTGAGAAACAGATTATTTCTGAAACATGTTGCAATACTAAAAAGAACTTCTTTGGAATGAACGCAGGGCCACCTCATTTCGTTTGATACAGTTTGCATTTTTACCATTCGGGATAATAAACTACAACTATGTTGCCCCAAGATCGTTTTCTCACATTTAGCATTTCATTTTTGATGATTTCGGCCCCAAAGGCAATCTATTATTCTGAGGAGGCCGTTGATTTTTTAAAGGCAATTGTTCTGAGCATGAGGTGGATTTCTTTGTGGTGGTGTGGATGCGTGTTATTGCGGGAGGAAGATAAAGTGAAATGGAGATGGATTAAGGAATTTATCTTTCGCATTGCTGGGGCTGGAAATTGGTTTAGAAATTAAGCTGTTTTTCGAACCCTTTATGGTAAGGACTCCAATCCAATCACAATTTACGAAAACTCGGATTGGAAATTCGAGATATTGATGTCCCGAGTGTTCTGAACAGCTTCCAACGAAACACTTAACAGTGAGACGAACTATTGCAATAGTTGATTACTTGCATACATGGTTGGAAAGGCGTGAGGGCGGGTCTACCTGTATTTGAAACTTTGACACACTTCTTCATTTGTCGATCAGCAAGTGTCTGAGCACGCAGACATCTGGGCGCACGGACCGTGCAATTATCGAAACTCCGGTTCAAGAAAATAGAATAATAGTGATTTTGACTGACGCCTTTGTCTCTTTTTTCTCTTTCTTTTAAAAATATGAGGGCGATTTCTCGTCGCACCCTTGGCGCGTTTATTGTTTTCTATGTTCGCCTTCCAACACACCAGTGGAAATCATAATGGACATACTCTTATTGCGAGAGACCTTTTTGAGTGTATCTGAAAGCGAGAGTCGCATGGGGCAGGGGGGTAGATAAAGATCTAGTGGACTACATAACCTTCACTTCATTTTTCACTCATGCTTAATGAAGAAAAGAATCGCGGTATGCGATTATATATTTATTAAACTGGCCACAGTACACTAATCAAGAGTGACTGTAGTACGCAAATCAGTCACGTTGATCTCATTTAGTACAACACAAAATCCTATTCCATTTATTTCATATTAAGAAAATGGCGCAGAATCGTAAAAGCATGGTTTGAGTTAGATCTCAGGAGGATGTAAATGTAAAAGTCATTGCCCATTATTATTGTTTGCTTGCGCCACCATCCTTGCTCACACTTTCTCGCCAGAGCAGAGCACACAATCAGCGTGAAAGCGTTTTGGCGCCCCCACGCGACCTCTGACCCGCTGATTAACACCCATTAGTGTTCCGCAGACGCCCACCAGCGGGGTCAACCCTGTTATACGGGAAGGCTGTTGAAGTTGGTACATCGGTCGACTCAACTTCAGTCAGCACCTGCCCTGAAACGGGCCAATCATTACATCCCTAAAGCAAATTTAGAGTTGTCCCGCATAGCAATTTTGGATTTGCTGTGATTGACGATTTTTTATTTCTAAGGAAGGGGCAGTGAATCGTTTTTTTGCTAATTTAACTGCTGGAGCCGAGAAAACTCGAGTTATTCTTGACATTTTTATGTTTAGATAACTTTAAGTTGGTGCTCCTCCTGGTAGCGGTTCGCCTCAATGAACCCCAAGTTGCTCGATGTAAAAACGCGCGTCTCGATCGTGTTGGCGCCCGATTGTCGGGACACCATCAGTTTTGGCGGCCCACCAGCACTCTCGCCACTCGGCACCCATCGGTAGTCCATTCATTGTCCCACGATGGCGCCACTCGCTTCTTTGGCTGTGTCACTCTCGACGCCCTCAATCACACGAACCCCGTCTCGAGACCCTGCTGACCAGGGATCATGCGCTTAGAAATAAGACAATCAACCGGTTAAAAATTCTCGTATTGTGTCTGCGGGACAACAACAAGGTCTGTCTAGACAAAATACGGTTGGACTGAAAAGATGGTAAAATAAAATGGAAGTTGTGCCCGGTGCAGCGCTGGACTCTTTTAATTTCGCAGCCATCGTCATTGGTCGCACATATCAGTGCGTGCGATCAATTCCGATGTGCTCTACTTTTATTTTCAAATTTATTTTTTATCGTCCAAAAGACAGCTGATGGTCGCAAGTGGTGTTACGTGAAACCGGTACTGTCTAGCTTGGCTAATTATAAATATTAATTTGCCACGGGAGATGTGGATCTGGTCAATTTGTTAGATGTGAATCGTCATCGTCTTAGCTGTAGCGTCAGTTCCCACGGTTTTCTAGTTTAATTTTTTTATTTAAAATAATAGTTTATGTAGTACTATTATTACATTAGAAGAGTTATCGCCAACTCTCGTTCGTCTTTTTTCGTCCGGTCTGTCCCGGGCACAATTTCCATTTTATTTTACGACGTCCTGTTACTATTATTTTGAGAAGATGGTATTTTAAGAATGCGAACGATTGTTGTCAACCAATTACAACTTGTATCGATATTTGAATAGCTATATTGTTGTTTGTATGAAAACCCATGACATTCGACTAATTCTTTGTTTTGTTTTTTTCTCTTTCCGTTTCTCTCCATCCCTCACCCAATATCACTGACCTTCCCCGATCACAGGATCTTCGGCAGCACGGGAGCGTGTACGGCGTGTGGTCAGTCCATCCCGGCTCACGAGTTCGTGATGCGCACGCAGGGCAACGTCTACCACCTCAAGTGTTTCGCCTGCGCCAAGTGCCACAACCAGCTGGTGCAGGGCGATCGCTACAACGTCATCAACGGCAACCTGCTGTGCGAGCAGGACTGCCACAAGTTTCTGAAAGGCACCATCGCGGCCACGGCCGGACCGGCGGGCCGCAAGGGCAAGATGAGCCGGCAGGAGGCGCGGCAAAATAAGATGGCCAAGGCGGCCGCCCTGGGCCAGCTGAACATGGACCTGAACCAGGGGGCGTTCATCTGACGCCAGGGGGAGCAGGAGGCGGAGTGTAGTCTGCAGGGCGGTCTGCCGCAGTCGCCCTCGCTGCTGCAACAGCAGCAACAACATCTCCAGCAACAGCAACAACAACAGCAGCAGCAGCATTCGACGCCGCCGCCGCCCTTGCCTCCCATCAACAGTAGTCACGTGACGCCAGTAGGGCGCGCCACCAAAAAGAACCCGATGGGCCGACCACCCCGAAAGCGGGGCGCCAAGGCCGCCATGCACGCCGTGTCGAACATGGGAAGCCGCGAGCCGCCAGACATGGACGTGGGAGGGCGCCAGCAGCAGCAACCCTCGCCGTCCATGATGCACGGCGGCGCGGGGTCCTGCTCGATGCCCCTAGGGGGCGTTGGCGGCGGCGGTCCCGGCTCGTCCATGAGCATGGGCGGCGGTGGCTCGGTGGTGAACGTTTCCTCCGCTCAACAACAGATGGCGCCAATGGGCATGCCGTTTCCGTTCCAGGGGGGCGACGCGGGTGGCTACATGTGAAGTTGGTGGGATTGCTGGTGAGGGTTGTGACCAAGCGACGGGGGTGCGACGCGGAGAGAGGGAGGAGCGTGCTTCGAGTTTAGGGGGATGGACGAGAGTCCACACAACTCATATCGAAAAATAGTATCGACTATTCCAAATCAAAAAATTATATCGTGGCTATAAATAGAGCTATAAGATACCAGGAAGACATTGTTGGCTATCATTCTATTACTTTTGTTTCTAAACAATCTTCTTCTGAATTTTTTTTTTAATTGTTCAACTTCTCTAATTTATCCTTTCACCTTTCATAATTTTACATTTTCAAGTATTAGAAAAAAATAATGGAAGTGTGCCATGAAAGGAACACTAGAACTCAAATTGACTATCAATAGTTTTAAAAAGCTATCGATATACTTATCGATACTGTCGTCCATCCCCAGTCTTATTACGCGTGCGCGATCACATCTTGTCTCAATATGATTTTTAATCGTTTCTAATTTATGTTTTACCGTAGCCGACTTCTGGTTCAAGTGTTGGGACTTAAGGAAGGCCTTCGAACAATACAATTGTTGCCTTTCATTATCATAATTCAATATTAGCGGTAAAGAATTGTCACTTTTAATTTGATTGCAAGTGGTATATAATAAGTTGAGAAGAAAACCTAATTGTAAATATTTAGAAAAAATTAAATTCAAAGAATTGTTTTATTTTTTCTTATTTTAATAGTCGCTGGTTCGACAAATGTTTGGGGTCAAGAGTTCTGGGTTTTTTTAAAAAAAAAACAATTTGTCATTTTTGCTTTCAGTTTTTTCGCGGCAAATTAAAAATGACGATTTCTTTGCTAGCGGGGCCGATCCTTTGAACTACGAATTTCGGATCATACAATATTTATTGGAAATATACGTAAAAGGGTAATGCCGACATAATAATTTAATTCTGCAATCGAAATGAATCACATTCCATTGTAAACGTTATTCGCGCGCACATGGACATCTCCTCCCTTTCTTCGTTCACCCCCGAAGAAGAAAAATACCTCCTGCTCCGGGTTTTTTGTTGTATTCTATATTTTTATGCTCGAATGTGACGGTCGGCCGTCAATGCGCATGCGCACTAACCCCTACGAACTTTCTAGAAGTCGAAGAATCAATACACTACGACGTTGTGTTTTTTAACGAAAGAATGCAAAACAAAAAAGAAGAATGTGTGATTTCGGTAAAGAAAAGAAGCTCCAAAACAGATGACTCGTGTGAACAAACAACCATAAAAGAAAGTCGAATCGAACGAGCAAAAAAGATTGAAAATGCGAATCAGTGAATAACAACCGCTGATTGGAGGAGAAGTGACAACCACCTCAACTACTTGATCGTCTTTTTGTCTCGCATTGCTTGCACGTTATACAAAAAGAGCTCGATTCGAGCAATCATTTTTGATTATTATTTCGTCATCGTCGCCACGGAGTCCACAAAATCAACAAGAAAAAAAAAATAAAAGCGGAACAAATATTTAAAAAACAAAACAAATCTGCGTTGTCGAGAAGAAAAAAACCAACAGTTCGCGAACGATAGTGCGTATTCCAAAAATGGCGGACTCGTCAAGTCCTGGTCGCCGCCATTTTGTGGTGATGACGTCACTGAAGACGCGAACCAATGACAGGTCATCTCACTCTCTCTCGATCAATCGGCGCTCGAGCGAAACGGAAACTGAACTTTCCCCAGACATTGAACTTTCTTGCTGGTTGGTATACGTGAACGAAATTGAACAAAAATGTTTTTTGCTCGTTGGGAATTTTACGAAATGTGTGTGTGTGTATGTTCGAGAGAGAAAGGGTGTTTTCGGCGAGCGAAGATCGCAACGCTGATTTATAAAAAAAAAGTAATAATCAAATCAGAAGATGAAGAAGAAGAAAATATGTCCGCTTTATGTCCCGCCACACAAACACAAAACGAGACTCTCGACGTTCTGAAATTGAGCCACAAAATGGCGCCACTATTGTTACACGTTATTTTCATCATTATCGCCTGCAGATTTGAGAGTGTGTATGTTGCTAGATCATTTTCATCGATATGATATATGAGAGAAACAGCGAAAACACCCGATCCAATGTGTGGTGGTTGGTGACCGGGGCCCTGTCATTGTCCGCTCAACGCCAGAAACGCTAACACGACTGGGATCAATCGTTCTCCAAAAATATTAGCTCTTCTGACACTCACTCACACGCTCTTAGAGAAGCGGTTTTTATCGATTTTATTGTAACTACGGGGTTGGCGTTTCTGGCGTTTAGCTCCAGTGACACAGTACCGGTACGCCCACCGGTTTTTTCTTCATTATATATACATCAATAATAAGCCAACTATAAAAAAGAAAGACGTAGTTCTACGTCAAAATACGATTGTTAAATCTGATTTCCATTTTATGTGAATTTCGCGGGGGGTGGGGGGAGGGGCGGATAAAATTACAATGGCAATACTTTTTCTTTATTCATTAAGAATTCGTGTTTTAATTTCCAAACACCAAAAAATAAATGTGAAACCAAAAAAGCAATATCTGAACAAAAAAGAAAATGGATTTTTTTATCGACTATTTGTTTTGTGGATCGAAATTTTCAGGAGTTGTTGTCGCAGTAAATTTTTTTTTGTTTGGGACGAATGTTTGTGGTTGAGCTTCTGTAGTGAAATTTTCTTCAATTCAGTTTTTTAATTGTCATCTGTGTCTGTATATATTTGTTAGATGAAACGCTGCAATGTTTCGTGCCATGAACAAAAATTTGCTGCGACACTGTTTCCTATCTTTTCAAATTTGAGACACAGAAATAAGAACGGAAAAAAAATACTAAACGGGTGAACTCTTCTTCACAGATTAGCTTGTGTGAGCTAATTTGAGACAGGTTCAAACAGTGGCCCGCTGCTCGAGTTTTCGATGCTTTCGATTCGAAATTATCTAAACATTTTAATGAATTATAAGTTGTGAAGATTGTTTTCGAATTTTGAGAAATATTTTTGAAAATTTATTGTGTTGCATTTTGACAAGACATTATTTTTTTTCAAATTATTGTGTTGTATTTTCAGAAGATCGTCTCGCAGCACGCCACTGCTTTCAGGTTAAGAAATTACGAAGAAGTAAAAATTCTAAGTTGTGTCGAAAACGTTTGTCATCGTCCTACCTTTTCAAAGAACAATTTTGAGCTGACTTATTTGTTACACATTCGCATTTTTTCTTTTTGTATAAAAAGCCACTATTGAAAGGAAAAAAATATCGCAGTGCCATTGACTGATGTTGTGTATTGTAAAGTTTCTTGCCTGACCACATTACAGATCGTATGTGCTAAAAAAACATCATCGTCGCCGGATTGACCATGTTCCATCAAAAATCACATCAAAATGTCCTTTTGAAGAATCATCTCTTTAACACCTCTTTTTCCCCTTCCAACAAGTTCGAATCCCCGCAGTTCATATTAATAAAATTCAGTAATTTTGTTTATATCAGTCAATTGGAAAATTCGCGTTCTTGTTCCGAAAACATTTTGTGAATTATGCATAAGCAGAAACTGTTCACCGGAAACCGCAAATGTCAAATTTTCATTACCAAAGTAAAAATTTAACGGACAACGCATCGTAAATGGCTTTTTTGGTGGTCAATTTTATATTCCTAGGTTGTCACCGGAATTATCGTACTCGCCACTTGGGGGCGCTGCTAGGTGCGGTATCGCAACGCCATCTAATATGCAACAGAGAAACTACGAATCGAAGAATTTTTCATTATTTGACACAAAATTCCTCAGCTTCTGAAAAAGGACGTGAAGAGGAACGTTCAGTGATAAGTAATTCCTCTCGCCTGCAGTCCTCTTGGATTTTCTAGAATTCTGTGGTTGTTTCTAAAAATTAGAACTCATCGAGAGAAACTTTCGCATGTCCCTCTTCACGCGATGTCACATTTGTGGTTTCAGGTAAAATCAAAATCACAACTATTTAAGTTGACCTTATCAAAAGCGACGAGACGTCATCATTTCCCCGACGTCGACCTGATGATGGACGCCGGTTCGCAGCGCCATCTTTTGGCGGTCACCCGAACCACATCGACGGCATAATATATTCCAACGCGCCCAACTTCTCCTTCATCCCACCCCATCCTCATCTTCCCCCTCACTTTCATCTCACCCCCGCGCATTAAATTGCTTACCACCGTGTGTCTAGGAAGCATCGACTTGATTAAAATTGCGCGTTAGTAAAAATGCGATTGTCATCGTGTATGTATGTGTGTGTGTGTGTTTGTATCCGCCGAGTTTCCCCATTTTTGCGCTGGCCGCTTAATTAATTTACGAGCCGGGTTAATTAGATTTATAATTAATTACGTGTGCATGCATACGTATATATATATATATAGAGAAATATATATGTGCTGGCTCGGCAGTCTTCTCGGAATAGAGCGCCACACACCAACTCCCCCATCTCCTCCCTTCTCCCATCTCTTTCCCACCCCACCCAGTATTAATCCGGGCGCAGCGTTTTTGATGTCGACTTGGCTAACTTTGTTATTAACAGGCCCTATGAATTTTCGTGCGTCCCTGCTCATTTGAAAAATGTAAATTTGGCGAGAAGAGCCTATTTGTGCCGTTCGAGTGGCACCGGTGTTTGTTTTGGATGCTGGTAGGTGGCGCTCTAGTACATTTCCCCGGCTCAGGTTTGACGTACTCTTAATTCGTATCAACATTTTTTTTCTCGAAATGCCAACTCATTTCCCCCCAAAAACAAGTAGTACAAAAAGGAACAATCACAAAATCAATCGCAGATAAGTTTGCGGTAAGCCGTACATATACCTTCGTTCGTGTCAACGATAATATAATTTAAAAAATACCACGAATCATGAAACTAATGATTAAAATACTTTCCGTTACATTCGATTGAGATTTGAACAATTCCAACCGAACACACTGCCGAAGGAAATGTAACTTCAGTTCGAAATGTAAAAGGCTCGATTTATTGCGGAATCGGTCCCACAAACACGGGATTGTATCGAGTTTCCTCATATGCAGATTGGTGCGCTCACACACACAAACACCTCTCTCGATTTTAATTAAAAACACGTCATAGATCCCGTTCGAAAATGAGACAACCAGAAATTGTCGCGTTCTCGATCGCGCCAAAACATCATGTTCATGCCGCGAGGTGGCCGCTGGCATTTCAGACCTCATTTGGCAATGACGAATCAAACCATGGCGCGGTTGATGGCTTCGGAAGACACAATACACAATCAACAATTCAAACCATTATTTAAAATGAAGCAGTTAAACACTCACCAAAGACGTCTCTTGAAATTTGAAATTGCCAGCAGTGTACCTACGAAGAAAGAAAAGAAATACTACATGACACACGGAAAACTAGGAAAATGGCTCACAATTTAAAAAAATTAAAATGAAAGATCCTTAGCTTGATTGCAACACATTAACGTCAGAGATAAACGATTAACCATTTTACGAGTTATTTTCTCAAGGTGGCTCACCAGCGTCTCAACCTTGTCACTTTATATGAGTTGTTTCCGGACCAAAGATTTGTTGAAGTTAAACTAAATAAACTCCACTTGAAAGAATCTTCTTTTTTTGTCATGAAGATGATTGGTTTTCTCATCTTAATAGGGAATCGCCCAACGGAAGCATCTTACAATCGACTTTATAAAATGCCGTTTAAATCTTAATTTATCCAAATGTTGTCCACCGATCGAAGAAGTTAGTTTCAAACAGTGCTAAACATAAGTGATCTCACAGAGAGTCCCCAGCTCGACCCATATCTGCAGTCCAAAACGGTGAATGTGGATTGATTTACACTCGCCAAACGCCGGCATCTCGTTTTGTTAATTAGAAAACTAGGAAACTGGAATCGTTAATCCGTTATCAAATAATAATAATGGTCAGAGTCGTCCTGTGCAGGCCCAGGCAAATGTTCTATCTCTCTGCAGGAGAGATGAGAGAGCTCTAGAGGCAGGTTGCGGTCACCGAAGAGAGGAGGTGGTGGACGGACGAGAGTGGGGGTGGAGAAAATCGATAGCAGGCGCGAAGATGCTCATCTAATTGAAGTCTGTTGCGCCCGGTACCACTGACCGCCGGCCAATTAATTGGATAACGACCACTCGCGCGCGCACGAACGCGAGCACGAGCACGGTGGAGCCCGGTGCCGGGGTTGGTGCGTTCGCTCGCGGCCACCACAAGCGGAGGAGGAGCAGGGGGGAGGATCACCAGTCCACCACCACCACCCTGCCCACCCTATCGCCGCCTCGGTCCACACTCACACACACGCGCTGACCAGTATAATTGGGCGGTCAGTCGCGGTTCGACCTTGCCTGACCTTGTGTCCGGCGCTAAAGATCGCCCACTTTGGCCTGGACGATGCAAACGTGGATAATGGGGCCCGGGCGATGACACCAGTTTTAAATTTGTTGGAAATTAAAATATTCATGAAGGAAGAGACAACTTCGAGCTTCGTTTGCAGTTCTCTGATGATAAACGAAACTGTATACTACCCCTTTGACGTTTGAGATGCAATTATTGAATGATAAAGATGGTATGGACATGTTTTTTTATGGCGAGAAGAAACAAATGTTTGCCAAAATTTAAATATCTAATTCACTTGTAGGGAGACTTGATTATACTGGATTTTCCAATAATTACGGCTGAATAACGATATCAAGCCCAGAGTTGAGGAGGTTTACGAATCCCACCGTTAGGAGCGTTGCTGTTTTAAAATAAAGTCTGTCCCATGTTATTTTACCGCGGAAGCGCCAGCTGCTTTAGTTGCGGCGATTAATTAAAAGCAAAACTAACGTTGTTCTGATCCTCCGTTCCATCTATTGTCTCGTCTGACCTTTCGATTTGTCAGTTGGCCTCCCTCCGCGTTCCCATGTCGACGAGAAGCGCGCAAACACCGACTCTGGTTTTCGTTTTAAATCCGTTCACAAAAATATTTCATCGTCAAAAGGCGGCACTCGTGAATTAAACGAATCGTTAAGCGTTCGAAAAGTAGGTCCAAAGTTATCGACCTAAACACTAATGGAATAGTGAGTAATAAATCGGGCATGAATTATTGATAGTCATTAAGTTGACCGGTTTGAAATATAAATTAGATATGCTAATCTGTTCTGATCGATTGGGGCGTGCCAGAAATCACTCAAATTCCTTATTCCTTTTCGTAGCTAAGCTGGCTGAATTAGAACAATGAATTTCGAACAATTGAAATTCATCTTTTATGAGATTCCCGATTTAATTATTTATGCGCATTGTTTTTTTCTTTTATGAAACAGAACATACAGGCTGGATAAGAAAGGTACCTGATTCAAATTTAAAATTAAATTAAGAAAACGTCTGTGAAATGGAATGAAATTTAGCATACATATTTGGCGATAACTTTCTCTTTAATCACCTTTGACGCGTAACTCCGTGACGTCATCATTCGAATTCTTGTAGTTCAAAATGATCTGAGATTTCCCCCATGAAGCAGTTAATTCCCCCATCGACCGAGCCTCCTTGCTTCATTCACCCCTCTTATCGTCTCTGACACTTCGTCATGGCATCTCCCCTCCACCCACAATCCCACCACCTCCCAAAGTGACGTCAAATACCCCTCCCCCGCATCTCCAGCTCATTATCATCATCACTTCCACCATCACCTCGATCTTCCGCCATTACCATATTTTATCTTCGCCCCTCCTTGCCCCACCCCAGCATTTCCCCTACAACCGCAATAATCATCGTTCGTCATATTTCATGTTCCTTTACCTGTAATTAATAATTGATCTGCCCATCAACACATCGATTTTCGAGAATACCCGTCCTGAAATGTTTGACCCATTCGTCTTAACAATTCCCCAATCTCTGAAGCAACAAAAGTGGTGTTGTATGTCGCCGACAGTCCAACGTTTATCTGAATTAATGCTTATCGCGAAAATACATTGTGCCTGTAAAATCCAAATTTTTAGAGCCCGGGCACTAAATCATATTTCCTATTATTGTGGTCATAAAGTGGACTACGACGTGGTTCGCAACAACACCGATCTGGGAATGCTATTCTTGACAGTGGTGCTTGTTTTTTGAACAATTTCAGAAATAATGCAATAGCCCCGAGCTAACTTTACTACTTGAAAGTGACGTCACACTAATCTGGAAAGTGACCATACTCTTATAGATCATCACACAAAATAATAAGATGAATTACAAATTTCCAATGACATGCTTTTTTTTTTTTTTTTTTTTTTTTCATCAACTGTAGTCAACCGCACTACAGGCGTTACGTCCCCCTCATGGTGCTTCTTACTCAAGAGAATTCTAAAGCAATTCGTAATTCCAATTCCCAAAGAAAAGGAGTTTGGGATAGATATTTAATTCGTAACATGTCTATAAAACATTTGACAGTCTTATTCACATGCATCTAACGCTACGCTACTCAAATAATTAAGTTAGTCGATTAGGTGTCGAAAATACCACACCAAGTGAGTCCCGACAAATTTCGCCGTGTTTTCCCGCACGTCGGCGCTGCTATCACAGCGTCGCCATGACAACAACAACCGAGAGGAGAAGGAGAAAAAAAACCATATCTCGCCACGTAATGGCCGCAGTGAATTCGCTCTTCCTGTGTGTGTAATTTAATGGAAACTTTGATCTATGATGCCGACGTGTCCGACTTACCGGGGATTTGTCCTGGATATTAAATAAAAATTTTATAGCCACTCGCCTGCCCCCCTGCCCCAGGCCCTCCCCCACCCCCCGGCCATCGGACCCTCCTTATCCCTTCCTCTGTCGCATGCACGTCCGCAATTTCGATTCTCCGCCCCCCGGGGAGCTAAAAGGGGGAACCCCTCCCCTATCCCTCCAATACTAATTTCGTGCGGTCCCCATTTGGCCCTCCAACGGATAAAAGAGATTGGGTGTGGCTTGCGGGTTAAGGGTGTCGTCGCGATTTGCCCAGTGGAAGGGAGGATCAATGGCTTGGGCGGAAGGAGATTTTTCGAAAATGAAACTCCATTACCTAATGGGCAACGCTGATATGTCTCGGTAGTGTGACGCCAGTCTTGCATTTATTAAAAACAAGAATAACTTAGTGTGTGATGTTTTGTTTTCCCATATGTGTGTGTGAATCAATATTTTCTATGTTTGCAGATTTTTGTATCGTTTGGCGAGCAAAGAATTGTGATTAAGAAAATGGTGTGCATGCAGTGCATCCCCTAGGTGTTCTGTCGCCACGCCACTGAGTAAAATGAAAAAATACAACCAGTTAATCCTGCAAATCTTAGAAAGAAAAATAAATATAAAAACACAACAAAACAGCAACAAAAATCAGATTAAGTTAATGTGAGTTTGTTGAGAAGTTTTCTATTGACATTGTTGACAAAAATCTAATTTTTAGAAACTAATTTTTTGATCATTTTGAAAATTGGAATTCAGGTGACGACAAATGATCTATTAAGTCATTTAATAATTAAAATCGAAATAAGGGTCTACAAATTTTAACAGCTAGTTTCTCTTGGTCTCATGAATAATTTCTTCCAAAAAGATGCTTCAAAAAACAATTTATTAAAATATTAAATTACAAATTCTAGAATGAAGCAGAACGAGTTTAGGATTTAATGGGTTTAAGAACGTTAACCGTGATCGAAGTCAACGACGTACAAATACAAATCACGTCATTCCGCTCAACTGTATTTAAACAACACCTCACATTTTAAGCAGCTATAGTGAAAAAATAAATAATGAAATGGGTCAATAAATATGTCAACCATCCTTTTGACAGGTGGTAGGCCCTCGGGGGCCCAGCGACGAGGTCCCAGGGCCCCTAACGGCCATGTTCCGCCGGTGTCGGGTGGCCGCTCCATTATTGACTCGTGTAAATCAAGGCTGCAAATTTATTATTTTTAATATACACTTTAGTCGATACCGCAAATAAGCGGGCCGAGGAAAATTACTGCGATTTTCGAAGGCAATATATATGACGCGAGGCGGGGGTGGGGTGGAGGTGGCAAGAAGGATGGGTGCGTTGTCCCCACCACACCACCCCATCGCCATCAGTCATCGTTTTCATCAAGCGACCCGCGTGCATTCAGACCGTATATTATATTTCCGACGATGTCGCTGCCGTCGCACAACGACTCAGTCGATGCGGACAACGGTTGCGGAACGAACTCCAAAATAACATCAGCCAAGACAGGAAACTGAGAGTTCTCTCATAGCCCCAGTAAACGACTGACAAGATAGTCATTAAGCTGTTGTAAAATGAATGTAAAGTTATCATTTTTACGTATGGTGAAGTTCTATTGTATACAGTGTACATGTATTTTCTAGCTTCGAAACTACAAACTTACATGACACCCACCTCTGCGTTTACTTACGAACGGCTTAACGAAGTTGAATAAAATGTGAGCTGTAGTTAGTTCCGCAAATTTGTAGTCGAGTGCAACTTCCTTTCAGATTTCGTGTTTGCGAATTTCTCGGGATATCAACCGTTGAAGTTTTAAGCATTGAAAATTTTCGCCGGAAAATTCCAACATCGCGTCTCCACTTGACCAAAATGGCGCTGAATATTCGAACGCCAATCACGTGCAACCACCATTGATGCCAGCGACATTTTCCACACTAGATCCCGAATTTCTAATGATTATTTAACTAATACCTGTGATTCGTTATGAAGAGATTAGAAATATAAGTTATCAAACGTTTGGTCGTTTAATCAAATGTTTATCAAGACTACAAATTTGCTTAATCCATCAACTTTGAAGCAAAACCAAAAAATGAATTTAAACCTTGTGAAAGTCGCACAATTAAAAGACATTTGAAGATATTTCTTCGAATTTGGAATTTGACAGTTTGACTAAAATTGTACCTTTTATGTGAATTGGTGAAGCTTAACTACATAACGCTCCCCAAACTCTTAAAATTTCGGGATCCATAATGAAAATTGCCACTTCTTATATCCAATCCCCCAAAGCACGAAGCGAAACAATCGCCTGTTGTGTCTTTGACGCGACGGTTGCGTCGTTTGCGCGGGCGCGTTCCGACATCGGTATCTGTCGAGTTTCTCGAATAATATAACTGGATTCTATTAATCTATTTACATGTGACACGCAGCCAGTGAATTACGTCGACTGCTTCGGCCTCACATATAATATATTATTATGTGTGTGGCGTGCAAAACTTGGTCCGACGATAAGTCGCGACCGGAGAAATGGAAAGGGTGGAAACCGGACGTCAGTCATAATTAGAGGCCAAAATCGAGCCTCCAAAAATAGGTCATGCTTTTTCTAAGCCACCTGTTTATAGTAGTGACCATATCGAGAATGGCATGTACAAATTGGGACAATTGAGTAACTGAGAAATATAAAATCAACTCCGATGAGCGGGTTTCGAAATAGCACTTTCGGTGTTTTAACTTTTCACCTCTTTGGCTAAGTCCATCGCAAAAGTGACGTCGAGCTGGGCCTGGGTACATTTATTAGAAGATAACCAACCTCCCGTCGCACGATTTATTTTTGTTCCGAGCCGGTATGATGTAATAGCTGAATTATTTAATTAAGGAAAATGAAAGGTACCGAAATGGTCTCTCGTACAACAGACGATTTCATTTCGCAGTATTACTTCGAAGTCGTTTACCAATTTTAAGGATAAATCAAATGCGCTCTTGTCCTGTCCAATTTTTTAAAATTAATTATTAAGATTTATTTTACACCTGGGAAAAATTCTAGATTCATTTCGAAAGTATACTCAAGTGACTCAACTACTTTTCCAAAGTACAATTTCATCATTTGGCTGGTTTTCAATTGAGATCAATGATGGCACCTTGCCCATCAAAACGAAATTCGCTTTTAATCTAATAACAAAATTAGTAAATTCCCGAAGGAACATGGATATTCGATATTTCTCTGGTCATTGAGTTAACATCACATTGAACCTGCGAGACACCAACTGGTTTTTTAAAAAAAATATCACAACAAGATGCACTATGTGAGGGGGTTCCCGAAAACGTCACTGTTAAGACGTTTCCGTCTGAAAACCACACCCTGGAGACCTGGTAATTTTGCCTAGCCTAGACCCGGCACCTAGGTATCATCCATGTACTGAACAAGAGCAAAGTGCTCCGGTATGAGCAAACCCCCTAACGGATCTGCGAGTCTCAGGGGGAGGGGATTGAGTGACTCTCCACAGATTGAAAAAGATCCGAGCATGTCGGTAAACAATTGAAAAGTTCAGCGTCGGTCACTTTTTGAGACACTCTGGCAAAATCCACCGCTATTACATATTCTCGTAATTGCACGATTTGAAGCTCATCTAATGTGGCAAAGGGGGTTGTGGGTGGGGGTGGTGGATTGGGGGAGGAATTGCTACAGTGGACTCGGTCGCTGCATGCAGCTAACCCGCGTATGAAATATGCATCAAGCGAGCTCGGCGCCGCGTATTACCGAGAATAAGTAATTAGTAAGACGAGAAAATTAGAAAACTTAGCGGCAAATCTTAATTAAGGCTCTCCTGCGATATTCGCGGCGTAAAAAACGGCCGGCGGCTTTTCTTCTCCTATATACATGTACGAGAGAGAGAGAGAGAGAGAGAGAGAGAGAGAGCGAGGCTCTAGCAACTTCGGCCGCTACTTAGCTAATTTGCATAAATGCGCGCGCGTGTTCGCGCACACACACATGGCACACTGGGCTAGGCCTACACCGCACGATTACATTCGCCGAGCTTTTACTTTTTGGCCCGGAGTGACTAATCTATATAGTAGTATAATTTCATAACGAGGTCGGACCGAGTGACAGCGAGCTGGTTGCGATGCAGGTGAGAAGGCTGGAGCCAATCACGAAGACGGAACGGAATGTCCACCTCACCTCACCTCACTGAAGTTCTTAGTGATTTTCACATGTTTTGCTTATGATGTCATTTGTTAAGATTGAGTCACGATTGGTTTTGACAATAAATTTTGCGCAGGATCAATTTTATTTTTGATTTGTACGACTCGTCGTAGCCCAGTTGGTTTAGCGACTGACTGTGGCTCGGCGGTCCCGGGTTCGATTCCCGGTGCGGGCTCTCGAAAATTTCGATTCCGGGGTACTGTTCGTTCCCCTCGCACAGTGCCTAAGCACCAAGGGACGTAACGCCTGTAGTGCGGTTGATTACAGTTGATTGGGTAAAAAAATTGAGTTATTTCTAACAAGGTGTTCTATTAAAATACGAAATATAGTTCTTACAAGGTCACACAAAAAATTAAACTTTAAGGTTGCATCAAGGGTTAGGTTCCCAATAATCTGCACAATTTTAATAAACTGGGAATTTTGGAATTATTTCCGTTGCGATTAGCGATTAGAAAATGAGATCGCAAAATCACCACGAAGTGCAGTAAGCTGAACCCCAAGTCTAACGAATGCGATAGTGTTAAGGAGGTCTACCAGCGTGTTCGCCCTAAATCCACTCCAGGGGGTGGTGACCCCTGGAATTTTGTCTAGCCCGGGATTAGTATAAGCTACCTAGACCGGGATCTTTAACGTGTACCCGATATCGTACAGACACGAGTCCCACGGCTTAAACATCGTTTAGGAATTTCTCTCGCCCGAAAAATTCCGAAGGTCTCGGTCGGGAATCGAACCACCAAGTGTGACGAGGATAGAGAACGTTTTGAGTCTAGAAGTCAGATTCGAAAAACATCTAGGCGCAGCCTTCTAACACTTTCACATCGTTGAAGCGCCATTAAAAAAGTATGATTCAACAGTTGCTCATTAGAGGCCAAGTGAGCACCTCGGGAACAGAAAACCCGAAGAACGCGTCATTCCTTTTCAACAAACCTATCCCACTATACGTTTCTAGACCTTCCAATTCTTGGTTCAAAACTTACTTCAATTTTTACGGTTACGCTCACAGAATAATATACAGTTGCATAAATTGTAGTTTCGAGAAGTTACGTTGGACGGTAAAAAATTCTGCGCGCGGCATCAGAAGCTTACTTGTAAAAATTCGCCCAGAAATAATAAAATGTCATTAGGACAGAAGGTAAATATATATTCTATGGCTATTATACAGGGTGTAATTGGCTACTTTTTTTGGTTTGACATTTTGTTCTAATATCGTCCGTTCTGTCCGCGAATTGCGCACACAACGAGCAGCGAAATATTCGTTATTACGCTCCAGCCACGAACCCCGCATTTCTCGTATTGTATCAAGACGCCGACTGAATTTAAATTTCCTCAACTGGAGCGTTTTCTCCTCTCATTTATCTTCATCCATTTCTCTCCCCCAACATCTTACCCAACATCTTACCCCACCTCCACCCATCCACCCCCCAGCCAACATTTAAAGATGTGCGCGCCAATATTCTGAAACGAGCGCACGTACAACACACAACGATATCTTTATAACGTTTACAGTAATATCGTTTACATCAGTAAATAGGAAACTCGTCCACCATTTCACAATGCAAACGCAACACGATAAAAAATAAATAAAATGCCGAGCTATTACGGGTACATTGCAACGTGGTGCGCGCGCGCCACCTAGTAGCGCACAATAGTAAAGAATTATTTAAAAATCCTAATTGAACGAACTGAAAGACCCAGAAACATCAATCACAGGATAATTTTTAGTGGGAAAAATTAGACAGATTTCTGCCATTTTTTGAGTGGTCAGCCAAAAACGGAAGTTTGTTAATCTGACCGCAAGGTGCGGTTCTACCTGTAGCTATCATGCAAGATCTCAGCGAAATCAGCGATTCTTCGGTGGTCATCTCCCACATTATGAAAGAAATCTTGTTTGGGCACTGGTCTATTGTTAAGCGATGCTTTGGGCACTTTTAACCACACACAGACAACTACAATGGGATAAGGGGATCATTTGGTTTTTGAATTCGACGTGGTGAGGGGTGGTGGGTTAGATGAGGAGTTGGGGAAAGACTAGAAAATTCATAAAAGTTTCTGTGAGCAATTGAACGCGAACATACGAGGATAGCATTTTTAATACGCCTCCGTATGTGCGCTGAATGCTTCTGGTATTCAAAAACGTTAATTTGCATAAATGTTTATTAATGACTGAATGTCGACTCTTATCCCCATCCTTCGACTGTTGAACGATCGTTCTCTGAAAAAGGTGTATGCGCAACTAATTCAAACAAAACGTCTGTGATAGGAGAAATTAAATATTTATTCAATAATTAAATTAATAGAAATATATGAAAGCGGATGTTAATTGTAATGACTCGAACGACCCACCCCACACGAAGTCCACGTAATATATCCTGCTGCCCCTGATTGATAACGAGTAGGCAAACAGTAATAGCACGTCTTCGGTGTTAGCAGTGGTTGCCAATACTTAAAATCAAGATGCGTTCAGATTATTTGATGAGATGAGTTAATCTAAGGCCGCATTTTTGTCTTTCAAAGTTGAAATTTGAAGAAAAAAAATGCGCATAATCCCCAATTCCACTTATTTTGTTTTGTGCTCATGCGCAGATGACGCAATTTGATTTTGAGAATCAAATTTGAAAGACGAAAATGAACTTCCAGTTTCGTCCTTTTACTGGATTTTTTTATTGACAAAACTCTTTCAAAAGTACTCTTAAAATGACACAACCGAATATTTTGAGTCCTGACGTCAGATTCGATTGGTTTCGAGATTCTGATTACCTGGATATGGTTTCCCCGACGAATCTTCGGCGCTCTATGATTGGATGATTTGGTGACGTTTCGCTTTCGAAGTTGCAAAACGTCACCAAATCATCCAATCACAGGGCGGCGAAGATTTTTCTTCGGGCCAAAGATTCGTCGGGAAACCATACCCTGGATCAATTTCAAACTTCGTCGAAGAGCAAATCTGAATTTCTAGTCAAAAATAGATATCTCTTCCCTTCCTTCACGTAAATTTACCTGCCCGCATCGTAAAGAAAGTTCCTCGTCCTCAAATGAGCGATGTAGACCGGAAGTGCGCATGCGCCGAGCGAGTGACGTATGGCGTCGCGACGCCACCGCCACCACCACCGCCACCATCACCACCACCAATGCCAGGCGCTGCGCAGCTGAAAAAGTTTTATTATCCGTGAGCTTATCGCTTCTCTTCTCTCCAGAGTGGTTTTCGATAAAAAGTGTCCTCCATATCTTTCGAGACGTGATTTTCGGACATTACCAACGCTTCGACAACTTCTGAGGGTGAGAGGCGGGGGAGGAGGACAACGTGGGGGGTGGGTGTGAAGGGGGGGGGGTCACACGGATATCCTCCTGAGTCCCGCTTCCATTCAACAGAACGTGAAACCCCACCCAAACAAACAGACTTTATGACATGGTTCAAGTTCATGGGTTGACCATATTTTCACCAAAGTGGCCATCACATTGTACTCGGCGCGGTGATGTGATTGAGAGGCCGATTTTTCACCAGTATACCCATTTCCGGTGCAGGCTCTTGTTTATTCGATCCAGATGCACTGGTAAAAATATGTTCCCCATGAATTGTGTCGACAAGCGTGGTGATAATTTTCTTAATATGTTATCTAATGAAACGGGCCCACAAGGAAAATGGAACAGTTAGTTACCTGAAGTTGACCTACGATTAATAGATCTTTGACAGTTTATCTGATTTTTTTCTCTCTCCTGAAGTTCAAGTTTGCGTCTCCAAAAGAACATAGCGGGGTCTTCTGGGGATCTTGGGTTGGAGTGGGGGGCTGGGGGGGGGGGGAAATGACAGACGGCCATTTCTGGGCCATCTTTTTCCGTCTTCATTGGCGGGTTGGAAAATGACTGGGGAAACGACGGGCGATCATCGAGAGACTGTTTTGCGACCACAAGCAATAAATTCGCCGGAAATCTTTCCCGCTCTTCCCCCCGATCAACTTCGCTCCTACGACGCGTCAGTGCTAACCCCCGGGCCCGTCGTCGTCCACACACAACATCTCAAGATTTTGCTTAACCTAAAGTGGGATGATGATGCTCGTTGTACACTAAGATACAGAGAACTCGTATTCTGCGGATGGGGATATTTTTGGCAACTTGTTGTTCAACTGAATTTTGAGCAGGGAGCCGAGCATCATTCACAGTTACAACAGATAAAAGTGAATTGCATCCTGGACTAGTAATAAAATATACTTGTAGGAGAAAATAAGAAAACACCACACAAATATGCATTAACCTGCAAAATTGTGTATAAACTTCATACATCTTTAAGTATCTAAATAATCCTAAAGGTTTGTCCTTTATTTTTCTATTTAATCTTTCTGCCTTGCCGTCTACTTACGAACGGCTCAAGGTAACTGAGTAAAATCTTATCTATAGATATTGCAATAGTTCCGCAAATTTTTTAGTTGTGTGCAGGTTATTTAAGGTCTCAATTTTCAGTATTTCTTGAGACATCAGTTGAAGTTTTACCCAAATTTAAATTGTCAAACGTTTGGGAAATAAAAATAATTTAAAAAAGCTTCTGATGCAGACAATTTTAGAACGTCACCATAATACAGCCCCACCTATCTTTTGAAATTCAAACCAATATGTATTCATGTCACCATGTTAAAAATTTGAAGTAATTTGATACATTATTTCAGAAGATATGTATTAAAGAATCGCGTTTTTGTTTGGGCCACACTGTAGAGAAGATCAAGACGCCAATTTATTATTTCGTGACGCTCAGATCCCAACAACTTACTGAAGCAGTAACAAAATCAAATTTCTACTGTTCGAGATATTCTATTTTATTTAAAACTAGCTGACCCGGGCCACGCCTTGCTGTGGCTTCCAGTTAAATGGCTCGGTCACACTACTTCGT
>JAQGBY010001744.1:0-27152 GCA_034698785.1 Mycogona germanica | reverse complement strand
ATATTTAAATAACAACTTCACACGTGAAAGTATTGCAAGATATTTAAGTGGGAGAAATATTAAAAAATTACGTTATTTATTATTGCAGGTCATATTCTAGTTGAACGGTGAGCTTCAGGCGACTTGAGAAATTTCAATTGTGCTTGAGGGGGGCAAATTTCCGTTAGAGATCGTGTGTCCATCGCCAGCGATTCAGATCGCGTGGCTTATTCTCATTAAAAGTAGAACGCACCCTCTCAAGCACAATTGAAATTCACGCGCACAATTCAGATGGGAAAATTGTCTTTCGAGAACGGACGAGCCGATTCTGTTCAATGTCTAAACGCACCCTGCTCAAGCTCGCTTGGATGAAATTTGTTTAGACGATAACGTCTTTGTCAGGAATTTTGGCTGCTACGTCACAATTTGTAATCAACTAATCAGGTCGGCGAAACTCTAGGAATCATTTTTAAAAATCGCATCGTAAAACTGTTCCTTCTTTGATCAAACGTTAGACGCTCGTCCAAAATGAAATAACAGTTGCGTAACTACTGACACATTTTTCGTGGTATACGAATTCAAATCCTTCATTGTAGGCAGAGATAACTTAGTGAGTGCAAGGGGCTTCAACACTAACAACTTTGTTTACTCATGGCTGGGAAAGTGCGGTTCTAAAACCACAACCCACAAACGACGTAAGTAAAAAAAGTAAGGTTAGAAAACCCCAGAATAAGAATGCCGTCCATTTTTAACTGCTCTCTCGAATGATGTAAATGATTTTTAAAAAACCTCTCGAGAGGTACTTTTGAGATAGTAACGACGGAGATTTCCGTTCTTTCCAGTTTCACCGTGGAAAACTTGTTTACTCAAGAGTCGCGACCTCAGCGACAGGAATAGACGTGATACTCCACTCATCGTAAAGGGGGAGTTGTGTTTTTTTCTCTCCTCCTAAACAACACATAAAAATATGATCAGCAAAGGAATGTAATCGATCCGAGAGTCAGAAAATAATCTGCTTGTTGGCGACGGCTCTCACTGAAATTATTATTCTTCCATTGTGTGTGGTCGCAAATAGCCGAAACCATAACAATATATCCGGGTATACGATATAGAGAAAAGATAATCGGGAATCAACAGGAGACACAAACCGCCCTCTAGCTTACCGATTGTGCAACAAGAATAACCTATGATTAATCAGGAACAAATTCCCATAGTTACATTGTCATTCGAATTGTGCTTGAGATGGGGCAAAATAGGCTTTCGAGATCGCGGACGCTTTCCTGAAATATAGATCGCGTGGCCGAATGGTTTTGAAAATCAACGCACCCCTCAACACATTTGAGATACACGAATTGCCATTTCGGGACGCGCAGCTCTTTCTTGTCATAGCACGGGCAGTGTTTATTGTCGGAACGCACCCTGCTCGAGCACGCCTGGATTAAATTAAGCCCGTTAGCCCGGCGTAACTAGGATATTAGAAATTCGTCATTTAGACGGAGGAGACGGTTGTTGAATGGGTAAACAGGGATAACCCTGAGAGCAGCTTCCCGGGTTGGAGTTAAAATAAATTATCGGAATGTGCGGCTGATGGTTGGTGTGGTGTCGAGTTGATTTTTTGTATACCTTGTAGTTGTTAATTAACGCAGCTAATTTAGGTTGGTGAGGAGAGAAGGTAGTAAGGGAGAAAGAGAGCGAGAGACATCCGGGAGGTGGATTGGAATAAGTAATTGCCAATTCTTCGACGACCCCGAGTTCGCGGGAGTGAATTAATCGGGACTGCATTGGTCGAAAGCAATTTAGTGAGGAACATGTTTTTCTCTTAAATTGAACTGCAGAAATACAGGTGATTATGTTCTCCTAAGGCCAGAGGCACACTTTCACCAGTATTCTGGAATCGAATAAACGAGAGAACAGGCGCCGGGAATCGAACCCGGGACTCGTCTTTTCCTGCTCATCCTATGCGGACACGGGACTGGGTAGGGATCCATCGCGATACTGGATTGTTGTACGTGTACCAAGGAGGGGGGGGTTGATCCGGTCCGACAGAACGCCGGTTTCTCCAGTAAACGTGACGTCGGGCCAACACGGAAGGGCGCGCATGCGCACAACGGGGTTCCCGAGGTTGAAACGCGGCGCCGCTCCCCGAGTGCGGCGCGCGAGTTGTGATCTAATCGCTGTATAAATAGGCGCACAGCTGGAAACTAGAGAGAAGTTGATTGGCTATTTTTGGGATGACCTTCAATACAAATCAGGTCGGTGGATGGATGGACGGACGGAAAAGTGAGCGAAAGAGAGAGGGAGAACTAGGATGAGAGTAGGGTACAGTTTGTGTGTGAGGAAAAAAAAATATACTCGTTTATGCTAAAACCGAGAACTATGAGACAGCCAAAAAATTCATTCCTACAGTATTTCGCCAACGAAATAGAACGGTAGAATCATCGAGTAATAAAACGCTGAACATCCCCCAACAAGCTCCAATGCACGGAAGAGAAGATACCAGGAAACTAACAAAGTCTCTCGATCGTTTGAAGAAATCTTTGAAGATAAATGAAACGTTAGAATCCGTAATTCAAAATTTATATAACCAACTGCAATAAATTTTGAATGAGAATTGGTTTCCTGCGCCTATCTGGTCGAAAATCAGCAATGAATCTGCCCCTATAAGAAAGCAATCACACATGGCATACGAAGTTCTACGTATTTGCTGAAATGACGCAATGGATGAATTCAGGGGCAGCACGATTCAGAACTAGTGAGTTAGAGATTTCGGTTTCTGCGCATGACAGATAATTGGCTCCCTCTGGTGGCGTTCCAGAGAAATCAGTAGACCAGTTGCAGCTCCATTAGCTCGATGATTGACGAACTATAGTTGCCAAATGAGTATTTCCAGCGAACTAACGATACTAGCGCCAATACTTGAAATCTGCCGCCGTCTACGAAATGCACGATCTAACAACACTAACTATTGATTGGGAGAAACAAATGTTAGTGTCAAGCACGGACAACACCGCTCAAGAAAAAAAGCTGTTGGCGATGAGGACGCGTGTTGGCACGAGTCAGCCAGTCTCGCAACAACAAAATACCCGACCACACGTCGACAATCTCATTATAATGTGCTATAAACAACAACAACGAAAAAAGCAGAAGAAAAAACGGGAAAAATTAAAAAAAAAAAAACAAGAGTCACGTATATAACTGGATAGAGATTCGGGCGTTCGATAAAACTGCAAGACACACAAGAAGACGAAGAAAAAACCCCAAGACGCTCTCGCACACACCGCCCATTACTCAGCGGGACGACAAGCGAAATTTATAAATAGCTCAGGCAAGGCGAGCGCGAGTCCGTTGATAAGTTGGTGTGAGTCAAGCGATCGGAAGTGAGTGTGGGAAGTATAGAGTGATCCTCCTGGGACCACCATTTTGTGTGTGGTGAGGGGAGGGGGGGGGGTCAACGTGTCAGTCGAAACGTCATTTTATTTTAAACCAACGCTTAAGCCTGTCACAAGGAGTTGCCGTGATCGCGGGTTCAACTCCTGGTCAGGATCTCCGGAGCCCAACACCCGACTTCCTTGGGAACGAAAGTTTAAAGAAGGTGCTGACGTCACTGCCGCGGGTGAGAGTCACTGACGTCACACATGTGGCTAGAAAGTGAGGTATCGGAACGGATAATCACGTCAAACACCGGAAATCACTAAAAAGGTGAAAGTCAGATGGAACGAGCTCTGAACTGTATTATAGTCAGGAAAATTAATAGCAGCCTTAACGAGGTTGCGTCGAATCGCACTTCTAAGTTTTTCAATTGTTTCAGAGATCACGTCATCTTTGAATTTAATTTGCTAGTGTTGTCAGACATTATGAAAAGACAGGATAATATTTCCACAAAATTTCATTGGAATCGGTTAGCCGTTTTTATATATAAAAAACATTCCTGAAACTTTTATACCAACCCAAGTAACTGAAGGATTACTTTTCTAAATAGATTTTTTTCTTCAAATTTCTCAAAAAGCAGAGCTCGGAAACGACTTGACGCCACCTAACACACACACATTTCCTGAGATAACAACAAAAAAAACTTTTGAGAACAACAATTTTACGGGCAACGCGTTTCGATAAATGATTTCGTACTGAAAGACTGGTGGTCCGGGGCGGATGTTTACTCGTGGCACAATAAATGAGGTACAGACTGGGGTATGTATACTGTACACACACACGGCACACGAAGACAAATAATATCCGCCAGTGGCGCGAAGGTCGATCAAAAAATCAAGTGCACCTAAACAGAGAAAACTTGGGGCGGGCGATTTTCCTACAACACAGTACATACTCCTAGGAGGACTTCTCCTCATCCTTCGTGTACAAAAATAGGCGAGCGTGTCGTAATCGCGCACCCCGTTTTCACAAATTAAAACAACGACACTACATAAATAACAAACACGAGCGAAGTATGTTGCGATTCGACTTCGTTGACGGGAAAGGTGAAACTAATTTTCGGTCAAGACCATTGATCAAACTTGGCGCAGAAACTGTGACAACATTGTGCAATAATAGCACAAGAATCACTCGCGCGAATACAACTAACCCTCAACAGGAAAATCTGATTTAATTAATGCAAGCTTATGATGAGCATGCGCAAAGCTGATAAATGAATTGCCAGACAATAATTAAATTCACCGTAGAGACATCTAATATCACGAAACAAAGATTGTCCTCTACGTCTGTCCTTCGATAGCTCACCAACAGCGCAACGCAGCGCCTTGAAATCTACACTGATTGAAATTATAGCGCAGGTCTCTATTTTGTTGCGCTCATGAGATATGAATTATTAACAAACACAAATAACACTTCACAGCGCAACGCAACGCCTTGAAATCTACACTGAAATTATAGCGCTACAAATTCCACAGCAAAACGCCTCTTATTGCAGGTCTCTATTTTGTTGCGCTCATGAGATATGAATTATTAAAAAAAATACAAATAACACTTCGCCTACGAACGCCGGCGAGTTAAGATTGCGAGCATGTCATGGACACAAAATGCGGGAAAGATCAAATGAGATTGAAGTTGGGGATCAAATAAATTAGTGTGGCTAATGACATCACAACAACAAAAAGGAGTTCCGAAAACCCGAAATGATGCGCGATAGTCTTCATAGTGAACTATCGATAGTTCTATGACTTTCTGGCTAACTTGACGGATCCATAGCTGCGCTGCCGTGTGACTACACTGACGTATCGGGTCCGGCGCATGCGCGTCGCCCAAGCGGGCGGTGACGAGGGGGAGTGAAGACTCCACCATAGCGTTTGGGGGCCGCGTACAACAAACACACACACACCACATTTCATGTTCGGAAAGCCGGCCAGGTTGCCATGACAACGGTTACCAAGCCGGGCTAAATATAACCGCCGTTGCTGCCGGATCTCGCCTATAATTTATAACCAACACATTTTATGGCGCGTGTAAGTGTGGGTGGAAGGCGGGTGACGGGGGAAGGAGGAAGGCGGGAGGGAGAAGTGTACACCCCTAAACCAAAAACTCGGGATGGAGACACATTTTTACCAGATTCCGGACCGGATCGCACGATGATCCGGAGAAAGATCCAGAGGAGGAACGGATTAGAAAGATTGAACCTAACGTCCGGAAATCTCGATCAAGAGGGCGCGTAGCTGAGTGTTTTCAGACTTCGCGTAACTTAGGAACAGTAACGAAACTCCGTCTTTCTTTTCTGGTCCTAATATCCGAGTGCGCGACTACTGCGCAACATGGTCGGTCTGAAAAACAAGCATCCCCTGAAAGAAATCGGTCGGCGGGTTTGTAAACTGACCCCTGCCCAACACATTAAAAGAGTCTGAGTGGGACTCTGCTAAATTTCCACGAAAACATGTTTCCGGTGGGCAGAGAAAAACTGTCTTATTACTCGAACGTCAATCTGAAATGATACTGAAAGGTCACAACAGAAAATTGAACTGCTCCACTATCAAGTTTTAAAAAGTCATTTACTGTGCGCTACGGGTCATTTCAGGTTTTGTACCGACGTGGTACAGCCTTTAAACTTTTATCATGTTGAGTGAAAAAAGTTTAACTTTAGCTAAAAGATAAAAGGTTTCCATTTTGACAGTTAATTAATTTTTCTTCACCCATACGTGGGAAATCGAAATCTTGGACCGCCTGAGTAGGTGAAGGGATTAGGAATCGATAACCTGGAGTAAAAAAAAGCCGATAACCCGAAGCCCAATCGATAAGTCACTGTGGAGAAACCAATGCAGACCCCATAACGCGTGTTCCACTGTTTGTTAAATAATATACACCAGGCGAAATTATTGATTTTCATTTGAGCGTCCCTACCAACCCACCCCTCGCTCACCCACCCCCATTCCATCTAATAACCTGCAAAGTAATTACGGAGCGCGTTCCCAAATTTTTTGGCACTCCATCAACTTGGATAAGATTCGAAGAATGGATGTGTGTGTGTGTAGTGTGGACGCCCCTCAAAAACCCTGCACGAAAGCCGTCAAGCGTCCGCTTACAAACTGTTCGAACGGTCAAGCGATTCGTCTCTGCCCATGTCAGTTATCTGTGACCTCTGGTGGCGTTCCAGAGAATCAGCCGGTTCGTTGCGGTCGAAGTTGATCAGAGATCTATTTTTTTTTACAAATCGCTTTTAAGCGCTCCCAGAGGCTTTTGAAAATTGACGAGCCAAGCGCCACTTGCGGTGTCAATTCCATCTTGTCAAACTCATAAATTGAGCGCCACCTGGTGATAAAGCGCTCATTGAAATAGTCCATCATTGGAATATCTGAAGTCCACATAATGTTGTTAAGATTCTTTACCTGTTTCCGGTATGACTACGTTAAAGCAGAGTGCTACAATGTTCAATCCCATACGTGGTAATAAAATTCCACATAAAAATAATAAAATCCAACCACTGAAGAATGTCGCAGAACTGTTTTCATTTTTAGGAGCTTCCCTCTCATGTCAATCTATATCTGATCAGTATTGAATATATTTTCTTTCCCAAAACCAATATCGTTAATAAATAATGTCAATTTGTGTATCTATCCGAACTTTTACGATTGTCATTGTCGTTTCTCGGAACGAAAAGATAATCATAAACATACCTATATAATACGTGCACATGAATACGATACGCATGTGAACGCGAAGCAATTAGGGTAGCCTTACTTTAATTCCCCAAGCAATTCGCTAATGTAGTAATCCCACGGGTGGGCACTAATCCTTTTTCGTTGACAGGCACTGGGGGGGAAGGCATCGAGGCAAACTCTCTCCCAAGGCAAACGTTCGTTGTGGCTGCCATACAAATTCACCTTTCGATAGTTTTAGCTACCCGATGCATGGGCCACTATGCCAAAAGTTGTCCCACAACCGACACGACGTCTCTCCCCGTTTCCGATCCCGAGTTACGACCATCTAGCTTCTGCTTGAATATTAATCGAATATAAAAATGAAAGAGTTAAATATTCTCAGTCTTTGCAAACGGTACTCATACAAAATAAATAAGAATCGTTTTGTTATCAGGTATAACGCAATGCAGTGCCCTTCTAAAAATATACAGTAATGCTCATGAAGTCATTAAACGACATCCGAAAAGAGAATGGCTTCGAACAAATACCGCGCAGCTTTGCCAAAAAAAAGTGCTAAATTCGTTGGATTTTCCCCCCCCGCCGAGGTCTGGCCTACCAAGCAGTCACATGACGAGCCGCCACTGATCGGCTCGGTTTCACAATGGCTAATCGAGGCCAGAAAGACAAAAAGACGTTTTACGTGTAATATTATCAAATCCGCTGCACCTGCAACGTCGCCCTTGATTCGACAAACGATTTATTTTTTTTGCGTGCGCTTCGTCAGCCCGTTTCCGTCTGACATTGAGTGAGGTACATCATTTTTACCGCGACATTCGCTGAGACATCCATAATATCGCGGAGGGACCGAAGCGCACACGCTATGTGCAAATAAAAAAGCAACTCCCGCCTGGCAATTTTGGTCCAGCTGCTGGCGCTCCGAAAACTGAACCACGGTCACACCAATTTCAAATAAAAATATAAAAAAATTACTGAGTAGTACGTGACAATGCCTACGTAAACAATACCTATTATTAAACGAGCAAAACACGAATCTGAAATGTCATAGAACAGGTTTACGGAGAAGAAATGTGGGACAAATTGTGCGTGCGGCGTTAATGACTAAAAAAAAGACTTGAGTGTATTTGTACTACTGACAATCATTGTACTGCATTGTTTATCAAAAAGTTTCAATCGTTACAGATCTGGAACACGCATGTGCGGAATAGATCTTCTGCGAAACTATTGCATGTTTCGGTTTCTAAATATTTACTTGGGGGGGGGGGGGAAGAATTTCACCAAAACGCAGCGGATGCCACAGCTGACATGCTTTCAGTTCTGTCTGCAAGTGTGATTGTGCTCAATGCCTGTAGAAATAAGGAATTAGAGTGAAAGAAATTCGGTTACATGTCCGAGAAATAATATGTGGAAGCTGCTAGCAGCAAGTTGGTTTCAGTTGACATTGGGCGGGATGATAGTGTCTTTTAAAAGGCAGGAAACAACAGACCGAAGAAAGTCAAAAGAGAGAATATCGATAAGAGCGAAAAAACAAAATCATAAGTGCTGCTGTTCCTCACACCAACTCCACAACATAGCAGCCGCAAGCCGGCCAGCAAGCTTATTGTTTTGAAAAATTTGAATTGTCAACAATTACGAGATCAACAAAATCAAAAGACGAAGGAAGCCAACAACACAAAACTGAGAAATTAACTTATTTCAGCTAAACCAGAGTCTATCCGACGGGGTCATAATTGGGGAGCGAAAGCATTAAAAAAAAATTAAATTCAGAATTATTTCACGAATTAAAATTTTAAGAAATTAACCAAAACACATCTGATCCCAATCAATCACTTTTGCTTTTGGATAAGCATATACAGTTCCGGCTATGAACAGTCAGAAACTGTAGTTCCATCAAATTGACGAGAGTGGCGCCACCAGTCCTAAACTCAATGCACGTGACCTACTAGAAGCCTAGCAGCGCCACTCGCGTCAACGAATCGCTCTACTCTGGCACCAATAAAAATATGCAAAATCACCAGAGCCCGTGTCACAAGGGTTCGTGCCATTCGAGCGACGAACCAGACACAATTAGGGAACGCTCCGTGATATCAACAACCACCAACCTAGCTCTCTCTCTCTCGGAAATATGTCCTAACCTTTCAGGGGACCGCCCCCCTCAGTTATGACTATCATTAGGCTAACCTAATTCGCGAATTTAGCGCTTGTAGAGTCCAGATTCCCAACCATGTCTCTGTTCAATCGGCATTCTCGATGACGAGGCTGCATCTGCAGGGACTGTCACTCGATTCAATTTGAGGCCAGTTCACCAAGTTTCGTAATAAATAATTGTGAAAGGCCTAGCGTCTGGGGTCCTCAGCCAGTGGGCCCCAAACCTGAAACGCTGGTACTGAATGGGCCAATAGACATGGGACTTTACGCTATCTCCGGTGACCCGTAACGCAATTTTCCCGATCGTTACAAAATAACTGGGCATTCGTAAACCTCGCCAATCAACTAGACGACAAGAACAAACGATAATATAATTACTGGGTTAACGAAAACTTACCATCAAAGTTGTTTTCCATACATTTTCGGACGCCATACTCGATTTGTTTCCTTTGCCCTCCCCATGCTCGATATTGATGCCTATTAACTGAATCTCAATTACCTTCGAAATTCGAGCGCGTTGAATCGTCCCTAATTTTAGCATCGAGATCTCACTGGATGTATCCAATAGATTAACGCACCCAAACTGAATCGCTTTCGAAGCTTTGACTCGAGAGACCTCGATAGTTCCATAATATGCCTGCAGATAGCAGCACTCTCCATTAACCAGATAGTACGTCATCGGCCACTAGGTGAAACCATTTAGAAAATAACCAGCGAACCTAGCGACTCTCATCCCAACTTATTCGGTTAGTCTTTCTGCCGCGCAACTTTCAAACAAACTTTCTTTAAATAATAAAACTTTCTCTAATAATGATTTCCAGTTCATAAATCCAGCTCCAACATCAAATAACAAAGAATTCTTTCCCAAAATTAAATAATTCACAATTTTCGTTTTCCCAGCAACCAGCACACAATGATTATTTTTTTAACTCAACAGAGTGCAACAAAACAATTAAAAAAATTGCTGAACACAGTTTATTTACGAAAAAAAAACGCAAATTAGTGGTTGCGTGCATAAATGAGAAATGAAATTTGCTTTAACATTAATTAGCGTTTTCCAGTCAGACTTGTAGACGGATGGGGATGAATGGCGGACATCATGCCTACATCTGATGACGGGCTAGAGCCATCTCCCTTGATCACTGCAATGCTTTTCCATACGTCCAAATAGTTGGCTACAAAAACATTAAAATCACTGTATTAATTGACAGCTCCCACCTACAACTTATATTCGTCATTGTGGACCAAAGTCGCATTCGCAACTATAGATGGTCACTATTAAAAAAAAGCACATATCAAAAACCGGACATCAATTAATGCTAATCAAGCTCAATAAAGAGTTTGTCCAACTCATCAAAAGAGCAAGTACCTTTCCACAGGCGAACGCAACCGTCATCGCCAGACGAAGCCAAGATGGTGCCCGTGATATTCCAACTGACGCGCCACACCTAAACAAATCAAGATACCAATTTTAGTCAAATACTAATGCCGAATGACACGAATCAGAAGGACGTCTCTCGTCCATATCTGCACAATAATTATCGATAATTACCGTCGAGTTGTGATCCTCGAACTGTCCAACCTGTCTGATTTCGAAATGAGAGGTACTCTGAGAGTTCCGTGCAGCAGCAGCAGCATCGTCTCTTCTGCAATTTAACAAACACTTTGGTCATTAAGAGGGAATTCCACACGGGAATATTTACTAGAAAGTCAGAAAATGGGAAGGGGGATGTTCGTGAATTCGTAAATGTCATAATTGTGGATGGCACCCTGACGAACGAGTGCCCATTTGCGTCGAATGATGGTGGATCGACTCACTGAATCGGTCGCAGAATGACAACGTGCACATCCTTGGAAGCGATGGCCAGCAGATGATAAGATCGTCCCAAATTGGGTGCGAAGGCCAAATCGTGCACGGGTTCAGTGATGCTCATTAGTGTCTCCACGCGATTCCAGCGCCTACAACATTTGGAAAACAAAATCGAGAATTGGTGAGAACACATTTCCAACCTCAAGCCACATAAAAGCATCGATACACTACATGCCCACCCTGAGTTTTCGGAAGAAAAAATAAATAAAATATGACTATATTTGGTAAATAAAGCAACAAATCTAACTTTCTAGAATTCTGAGTAGCGCTATGTCAAACAAAGGTTAACACTTCAAAACACACGACAGCAAAAAGAATATAAATTTCACGGAACATACCTGGTGTTTTCGCTATATTCGAAGATAAGAACTTTGCCACCTGCGCCACTGTCGTCGCATCCGACAGCTATCATGGGGTTATGAATTCTGAATCGGTGAAAAAATTGAAACATCAAAAATAGAATCACACCAGAATGGCTCCGCGTTTCAAAATTGTAGCTTCAAAACCCGGACAACACGACAATTTTTCACCTAGAAGGGCTCCACGCGATGCAACTGCAGGTCAGTTTACAAGAGATCTCGTGCTGCAGAGACCACTGATTCAGATTCATCACGTCAGGCGCTTCGTACACCCGCACGATGCCGTCGCTGGACGAAGTGACCTGATTTCGGCACGATCATTCAGAACAGAAGAGAAACAATAATTGAAGCTCGATAAGGTTAGAATAATTTTCGTAACGTCACACCACTGAAACTAAATCGGCAGAAAAGATATCACCCATGTGTACCGGAAACTCACCAGTTGTAAGCCCTGATGTCTGGGAGCGAATCTGACGTCAGTTACCGAAGTTCTGCTATCCACCAGGCTTGTTCGTTTAACCCAGTGGCTTTGCGGTCGCTCCTGGCCACTGCCATCTCCGACTGGAAAACGAGAGGCAACGTCAAACTCAAACGGCAACTCAAAAAATAATTTCTTAAGTATAGCTACTACATTTTAGAACACCCTTATAGAACATATTTATACAATGACGAACTCACCTATTTCTTCCCAGACTGCGGCGGTGCGATCAAATGAGCACGTCGCTATAACTTGACCGAATTCCGGATGAGCCCAAGTGACTTTCCAAACCGAACCACTGTGAGTCTGTAAAAACGCAATAACACAAAAAGTTACATACGATTCGCAAAATGAAAGAATGACTTAAAACACACGATCAGCTAATCACACTTACTTTCCAATTGGCGGAGCAATGCCATAGTCCATCTTCTCCCATGTCCCAGACCTTTAGGATAAAATACAAAACAAGGTGAAATTACACTTTTCAATGGCAGTGCAGATTTATAGTTTTATTGCAAGTTTTTCCTTTTATTTCATCATACTTGAACATAATCAAAACAGGACCTGAAACGTTTCAAGAAACAGAAAGGAGAGAAAGCTATTGAACTGATTGAAATGAATGAAGCTGCGAGATTTCAGCTGAAAAGATTTTCAGCCCATCATGTAAATCTCATCTGGTTCTGAACTGTCCGCGCAGTTTTTGGCCTTCCAAGGATACAATCAGCAGATCCAAACTCACCAATTATGAGCAGATCAGACAAACAACCCACAGATCATGTGACCACAACGACGAAAATGTGGCGGCCGGACACACTTAATTGGTATATAAATTTGACTAACCTTCACGTTCTGGTCACTCGAACAGGTGGCCATTCTCCGCCCGTAGAAGTCGTAAGCAACATCTAGAAGAAATAAATTCTTGTTATGATTTATTCTCCTCATGAGGCATCTGGAAGAGGACACTTTTCACCATTCAGAGTGAAAGAGCATCACAATCGGTTCACATCACAAACTGTGACAGTCCTGACTTAATGAAATACGTATTAAACGCTTGTGATGCCGTCGATACAACTCGATCGGTTCGTAGTCACGCACCGTTGTAGTTGCAATCACTAGAACAAATTTCCAGGCCTATCGATTTTGAATGTGGCCTAATGTTTAAGGATTCGTTCAGACGCTTGCTGCCAAATACGAAAAAATCCATTATAAAAGTATTTTTCGCACTGGTGAACAATTTCAAATAGAAAGTACGGCACTGTGCACGAACTAAATGTATTGTGATGCAGTCGGGAAGCACTAGTGCGCTTGAACGTCCTAATATTGCCAAATCAGGAAATTTGACCAATAACTTGAGTATATATGTCCGCGGCCATTATCAAAAAGGTCGATTCTATCATGACCTTTGCCGTGTTACAACAGGGGATCCATTCGAGGCCCTACTGTACTGAAGAACTTGGACCTGAGCGTCAACCAAATTGGTGATAGAACTTTGAACATGGAGGTCTTCTACATTCTACATTATGGAGGTCTTCTACAAAGTAGAGAAGGTAATTGTGATTCGATTCTATTATACTAGAGAAGTGAAAGTGAATATACAGAGGATGAATAGGCAAAAATGACATGACTTTGAAATTATATAATTTTGTTAACACATCACACTGACATTTTTTGTGCATGTGCTCTAAAATGTCTTCTATCATTCTTTGAAATTTAAAAAAAAATTCTGAAAAATGGCGCCACATATGAGTTATGAAGTCAATGTTAAGATAAAACTCTTCCCGAACAAAAATATTCTTCGTGCGGAAGTTTTTAAAAAACGCGGAATTATTGTGAGAATGTCTACAATATGTCGAGTAATTAGAAATGATGGATTAAAGCGCAAAAGAAATGGACAAGCCAACGAAAAAGCAATTTGTGCTAAACTTAGAACTGTGAGGTCAGAACATAACATCAACAAAGTGAGGAAGTGGATCAATAAGACTAATACAATAACTCAACGAGTAATGTCGAAACTCTGTGGTGTGTCACATAAATCAATAAGTGATATGATCCACCGAGATTTGCAACAAGAAATGTGCAAAAAGACAACCGGACAACTCTTGACACCTGTGCACTGTGCTAACAGGAAGACCAACGCAAGGAATCTGTATGAACGCCACCTGGCTGGTGGAAAATCCGAAAAATCTGATAAATTTGGATAAAGCTTACGTCTACCTTGGCAATTGCAATGGTCAGATAAAGATTTGTTACTGTAAGAGAGGATCAGCTCCACCTGACCAATGGACGGTGAAGTGTCGTGAAAGCTGGCCAAAAGGTTTCATGGTAGTAGGTTGTCTGACCGACAGAGGCCCGCTACCACTTATCAAAGTTCCTGTAAAGGTGAAAGTCAACGCAGACTACTACATCAGTCATTTTCTAAAGCATTATTTGGAAAAAGAGGTCCCTAAACTTTACCCAGGTGAGCTCCAAAAAGGTCACCCAGCATCACGACAAAGGAACAAGCCACACTGCAAAGAAAACAACCAAATATCTACAGGATTTGAAAAATCGAACTGGAATAAATGTTTTGTGCAACAAGGCCATCCCCGTAAAGTCCCCCGACATCAGTCCACTAGACTTTTTGGGCTTGGTTATCGGTTGGAAACAAAAACTTTTTCATTGCAAAGCAATTACGTTGGGAGGCCTTTGGAAAGTGTGTAAGAGTGGAGCACAATCACACCAAAAATAACCTCAACAATTTTTGAAACATGGAAACGACGGTGCAGAGCAGTTAGCTAACAGAATGGCCAACGTATTGAGCAAATTAAATGTATCCATCGCCGAAAAATAAAAATGTTACAGTGAATCAAGGTCATGTTATTTTGACCTATTCACCAATTCGGATAAGAAAGTCAAGCCGTGATATCAGTGACTCTCTTAATAGAAAATGTAAATTTATAACTAGCAATTCCAGTTTTACAGACAACCTCTTAATAGATGTAGATTTTAGATTTAGATTAGATTATCGCCGCATTATGGCAGTTTCAGTAGGTTTAGTGCCTAAGCACCGAGAGGGGTACATAAACTCCTGTTGTGATATACTTTGTACATTACAGTGAATAAAAAAAAATAAAGGCGCGGGGTAAGGGATGCTAATAAAGCTTTGGGAAGAGACTGGCCATGCGCCAATAGTTACATTACGAAACACTACTTTTAAAAACCATCAATATTATAAAATGCCAAATCCATTGACCCAAGGTCATTCTTCGAACAATAATCAGAGCTTAATTGCCCTTTACCCTAAAACAGGACGCGGAAATTAACGGACAATATCAATGCAGAGCCAATATAAATTATTTTAGATTAATTATCGCTGCGGCATTATGGCGATTTCCGTAGGTGTGGGGAAGAGATGTTAATGAGAAAGCTTTGGGCAGACTCCAATAAGCCAGGAATAGATTGCTACTATTTAGCATTAATCTATGATTACAATTACAAATTTTACCCGCAAGCAGCCCCCTAAGAGTGGCCTATGGCGGGGGTCAAAAGACCAGTTGAACACAGAATGGATTTATTTTAAAAGACTCTGGATTTCAGGCTCTGCCAGTGGATGGACTCAAATATTACACTAGTCAGTGGTTGTTGTTGGAAGACTGTCAAATAACATCTGCTTGTTAAATGATCTAAGAAAACAATTAAACACCATACTCGGCCTAGGCCCTAGGCCAAGTTACCAATCCTTGCCGACCTTGTATTGACCCACTCGACGCAGCCATTTAGACGAATTTAGATCAGAACCCCCGACTTAGAACTTCACCAACTGATCACCCACCATGAATGAGATCTTTGTGGTCGGCGTTGATGTTTCTACTCACAAACATGGTTTCGAAACCTGTTTACGAAAAACAAAAGGATAAAATGCAACACCTCCTTTCAAACATGGGCGCCACCATTTGCAATTTCGGAGTTCACAGCAACGCCTCCAATGCGAATGCCAACGGCAACCGTTGGTCACGAAGTCCAGGCGATTCGTTCAATTGTTCATGGTGACGTCAGCGCAAACCACGAAGGCGACGCGTGACGTCATATTTTCTCATGTTAAACGCACCTATTCCGAATGAAAAACGCGCTTTATATGATTCGGATCAGACACATATATAAAATCTAATATTCGATAACCGACACCGTTATCGATGGCAATATACAATATCGATAGTTTTTAATTGTGGCGAATGACCGGGAATTTTAAATTGACAGAACAAATGTTCAACATGTACGAGCTTTGCTGAATTTTAATTTCTTTTGAATTTCTCTTCTGAAATTTGATTTATATTTTTTGCAAAAATAATCAACTAGAAAGACGAAATGCGCCAACAAACTTCGATATTGGTTTAACTGTATTCCGATTAAAAATTATTCTTTTAAATTAATTCCCCACGCCTAAATAAATCTTAGCGTCAAACGATCCAAGGTTCACCTTGTTTTTAAGTTATTCCTCGTAATTCTTTTATATAAAGTCCAATTTCTGTCCGTTCGACACACCTTTAATCACCTAAAAAAATGTATATACGTGTACAGGTACTGAAAAATGACGACCACAAAAATAAAAAAAGGTTTCTAGAGATCACCTTATTTTGAAAAGGTTTGAATGACAATTTTACTTTGCATTAATTATCTAATGTACATGAAATGCACAGTAATTTACGCAAACTAACTCTTGTAACAGTAACTTTTATAATTATTATCATGGTGACAGGAACAGTTTTTTCTTCTTGCAAATCTGCAGAAATGAAATCACGGTGAGAAAAAAATAAGTATGGCGCCAACTATTTGGGGTTTATTAAAAAAGAAAAGAAAGATTCGATCCAATCATGCGTGTGTGCGCGTTTCAAAGTCATGATTGATGAAAAAACATTCTACACACACTTTTAACTAGATACAAATTACAAAATACCGAATTCAGCTGGCCTACCCGAATAGATTCGAACACATGTCCCTGCAACAAAATCGGCTAGAAAACACCTTAATTGTCTCGGATACGACAAATCGGACCATGTACTCGTTACTGCACAAGGAAATGAAAAATTTCTCCAATTTCTCGTCACTGAGTGGTTTATCTTTAACAAATCCAGTCGCAAACCTTTTAAAAGAGAAGTGTGGTCATCGATCCTTATCATAGGTACAGGTAAAACCGTTACACCAGTGTCATCATAACGAGGTGTTTTAATAATTAAAGCATATATAATTGGAGAGACTACTAGATACAGCACGGTTATATAAAAAATATGTGTCACAAATCGTAAGAAAACTCGGCTAGAAATTTTTCACTTTGCCCATTCAAAACACAAAAGTCAAAATTTAATTATTCAAATAACAGTTGCAGATCTAACAGTACAACATATTTATACTACCTGTATCACACTATTATTAACATGTTACTAGCCTGCTGGGTGGATTAAAAAAAAAACGGAAAGAAATAAATTCAATGTTATAATGCAATGGCATTCGAGCACTTGAATAAAAACATATTTTTTTTTGTGAATGAAGCTGCACACAGAAACAGCAGCATCGAGTTACATAAAAATGTGCGTAAATAAATCCACGTAAATGTCCTCGGTACATGTACATATGTATGGCAAAAAATATTTTTATTTCACGGGGGGGGGGGGGCATCAAACTCGAGACATCAATTGAATTTGGTAAAAAAAAAAATAAGTAGAAATAATAATGCAATAAACATTTATGCGAGCTGCTTTGTGTGAAATAGAAAGGTGGTTTCCAAGCGACATGTTCAAAAATGCGAAAAATGTTACTGGAGCTAGAACCAGCAGTTGCTCTTGAAATGGTTACAGCACTCAGAACTTTTAAGAAATTTGAAGTTTCGGTTTTCATCATTTCTATTTCTATTTAAACAATTTTTAATTTCGATTACTTCCAACACCAAATAGTGCGCTAGCGTGGCTTATTCAGTAATAGATTGAATTCAATCGGGTTCAATGTTGATCGATTTTAAACACAAATGTGATGGAACACCTCTACGGAACCAGCGCGACGAGTAGGGGTTGAATTAACTGGGATATATAAAGTCGGGTTCGAAGTTGAACAAGAATAAACAATGGGTAGGAATCAAAAGTACGAACTCGAAACGAAATGTTACCCCAAGCTCATGACCTCGGCAGCCTGACCCCATGATCTGATTAACCAGCACTTGAAACAAAATACGTTCCTGATCATTTCATTTTTTTTTTAAAAGTCAAGATTTTGGTTCTAGCTACTCGAAAGCTACAGGATGCATTTATTCCCTTGCTCTGCCTACCAAATATCATCACTGAACTAATCATATACATGTATACGTGTGAAAACACCGAGGACTTCACCGCCGGGTTTGGTAGCGACAAAATACGTAAAATTTTGACATGATTGTCCCGAGATCGTTGTGAAACTTCCAATGGACACACTAGAATATTTTCTAAGCAAAGTGGTGATTATTTCTCGCTAGTACAACAACGTAATTGAGAGCTTGATCGTTTCCAGTCGAACATGATGTGATTATTTATCGGACAAACATATAAAACTGTTAACTAGAGATTTAATTTTTTTTATTAACGGGAAATAAAGTATACTGTACTTGTATATAGCGAGATCACCCCCAAGTTGATTGTCAACTTCGAAATAATAATTTTTAAAAATTAAGCATCCTATACAATATTAAAACGCAGTTCGTTAGAAACGGAAGGTTCCAGTGTTTCTCCAAATAAAATTCGCACATCTGTCACGACTTTTAAAAATCATTAATATAACACCAAGCTTTCTTTCTTAGATATAAAATGCACAACTACATGTACTCTTGAGGATTTGTTTTTTGGCAGGAGCTATCATTAAACGGGACATCAGTTACAATAGATTAACGGGCATAATTGATTCGTACACAAAAACTTGATCATCTCCGTCAATCGAAACAACGTTATAAAAACAGGGGTTCATGAACTTGCGACCAGTTTCAATATATATATATATTGCTTGTGTATTGCTCAAGTTCACCTCGCATATATATATAGCAAACCATTATCTAAGAAAAAGGTACCGGTAGGTCCACACAGCGCAGGTAGCGGGACAGAAACAGTTTCTTTTAACAGTTGAGAGCCCCCCCTTCGAGTCTGCAAAGTTCAAGTCAAGTATACTTCTGAAATGAGACCAGAATGACAAACGCGCCCTACAGGCCAGCCATATACAAACATATACATGTATTAAGCAGATGCGTGCCCTTCAGACACTCCAGTGCAGCGCCTATTGATCTGAATTAATATGCCCGGGTCTCGGCCATCAATTAATTCATCGGTAGGTTTCGGGCTCAACAGCGCCGGCGGCACGTAACCGAAATTATCAACGGAAAGCCACGCATTATTAATTCAAAATCAGAATTTAAAAAAAATTATCCCGTATGCTCACGTTTAAGTCTAAGACCCCTAACAAAAAATGCATCCTGAGCTTTCATTTTGGCTACTCGGATTTCGTCAAGTTAAGAAACAAGCGATCAACAAAGCCCACAACTCGTCACATCGAAAATTGCACAGATCCGTACATTTCTACAGAATAATAAATGTAACATTTTCCTTTTTTTAAAAAAAAAAAACAATCACGCAACTGCAACTGAAAATGTCAAGTGTATGTATTTGTGTGTGTGTATCTTTTATGTGGACATGGCAAGGTCTATTAGCAGCAGTTTCTGTTGAACGTGATAACATCAACAAAAGGCGATCGAATAAACAGAAATCAGAAAGAAAAAAAACCACTATCGAGCAAAAACAAAAACAGAAAGTGGCGAGAAAAAAAAGAGCACACCACACACGCGTATCTGTGTGGACTGTCTCTTTTTTTTGTTATTTCCGTGCAAAAAATCATAGAAACACAAACGTTTAGAAATAGTTCCGGCCTGGAGGTCACGATCTATCAAGTCTTCGGATTTCCTCCTCGTTCTCGAAGCACCCAACTTGGGAAGAGGGGGAAGATGGCCGCTGTGTTTTCGTGTGTGTGGTTGGGTCCATGTATAATATAACAATAATAATAATAATGATAGCGTATCGCTGTCCCAACAAAAAAAACACTGGTAGGCTACGGAAAAAAATCCATGTAACGAGGCTGCCGCTGCTGCGCCCATGTGCTCCGGACAAACACACTCTCACTCTCTCTCTCACACACCTTAAGAATGAACGTCGGGCTCGTCCGCAAGATTCCAAAGAACCCGGGGTAGTAGTAGTAGTCCAGTTTTCGAAAAACACGGTTCGTCGAAGGAATCTGCTCCACCAATAAAAACACTGCCCAAAAAATCCCGAATCACGGTGCGCCCATGAAAGCAAAGTCTTGCCGGAGTTGGAGAGAGAATGCCAGTTTAGTGGTGAGGTGAGGGGTTAGCAAACATCTAGCTTGATTTTGGTGGAGAGCTGCGATCTCTCGACGATCGTCAATTTGGGCTGTTGACTGGTCACAGTTCCTTAATTCCTCCCCCCCGCCAGGCCGGAGCGGTCAGCCTTGACCGGTAGATGTTGATGTCGATGCGCGGACATGTCTCCAGGGTTGCAAATTTTTGAACGGTGAACCGGACACGTGTGACCTTGTACCTGTTTGGTGGACTGACGTGTGAACATTTTTGACCGTAATCGGGTCCGCATTGATGGCCTATTGTTTCGATTCCCCAAATCGATCCACTTCCGATGTAGGAAGATGACCGAAGGGCAACTGCCAATCTTGGTTCTTCGTGCGCTTCCTCAAACAAGAGTTCAGAGAATGAGACAGAAGTTTCACACACACACAAAACCAATAGTTCTCTCAGGTATTCCGCATTTCCGTTTCACACTTGCATGGTGATGGTGGTTGTACAGGTTACCCTAGTCGCGGTACAGTAGCAGCCATTCTCTGGATATCTGCGTTTATTATTGTGGACTATTTTCTAAGTTTCCCTTTTTGTTTTATCCCCCTCACTTGGCAAAAACAGATTTTTTGTTTGTTTTCTACTCACAGTATTTGTCAATTTATACACACACGCACACACCGAGTTATTAGCAAAGCAGAGATGGGGAGGAGGAAATAAAATTGTGCAAATCATCTCAATAATTATTTTTTCAGTATCGACAGTTATGTATTTTTTTTTATAGAAAAAGCTATATATATATATACTGTATATACTGCTTCAATCTTCGGTTGCATTTTTTTTTCGCGTCCCCCATCATCTCGAAGTGACCAGGCAAAAAACGAAGCATAACTTGTTGTACACGAATGGAGACGATATCGAATGGATTTTTCACCAAACCAAAAAAGCGCTGTATGTTATTACCCCATCAAACAACAAAGAACAAAGAGGCGGGAGAACATTTTTTTTTCCATCCACACCTCCACTATTTAGTAGCAAATTTCATTAACGATTTGACATGATCATAATTAACTATTACTATTATTTATTTGGGGGGAACAACCTCTCTCTTTCGATTACTGCGTGCTTTCCACATATTTTTTTCTCCAATTTTAAAACGAAAAAAAAAAATATAACAATTTGGAACTAGAATAAAAAACATGATAAATAAGTATCAAAATAGAAAACGATGCCACAGTTTTCGTTTCACCATGTTCGGACAATAAAGTGTTCAACTAAAAAAAAAAAAAAAAATAACCCACGACATCGAAAGAGTGTAATCTTCAAAGTCCCACTGAGACGTCGAATTATCATTAATCCAGTCTGATTACGGAAGTAATTTATTAATAACTATTAATTATTACTGGCGTGAAAACTCACTAGCATTGTGCAACATTGTGGGCAATTTCGGATGCAGCCAAAATTTGAGATTCAGCCATTTGTCAAAACAGGAAAGGTAAAAACGATCTTGCAAAAATTGCAATTACATATATATATATATAAACTAATTTCCTTAAAATAGGTGTGTTTTTGCTTGTATTTTAAAACAAAACGAGATTTTCTTTGTTCACCCAGTGAAAAAAAAAATAATCAATGGTCATGTGCAAAAATTTCATATAAAATCTACAAACAACTTGGCTCCGATGGCTAATACTAAAAATCGAGAAAAAGCATAACCCGCGATGACTAGTTCTAGGAACCAAGTTTTCCCCCAAAACGTTTAACTTCTTGACATTTACAACGATTAAATTTGTCGCTACCCCGCCCCGGTAAGAGTGAAATCAGTGACACTTTTTTCTCTTTTCGAGGCAACACTAAAAAAAAAAAAAGGTTGATTAGGCGTTCCTTTTTCCGACGGGAAAGCACACACGATACGAAAATTATAAATCGTCAATTAAAACTTGTTTGTACGCCTTGGAAAAATGAAAATTATTCACAGAACCGATAAAAAATGCTTTAGGGTTGAAAAGGACGAGAGGATTGGTGGACTGAGTGGGGATGGAGGAGAAAAATAGCGATCGGTGAACACAGTTCTCCCCCTCAGGGAGAGAGATTAAGGTATTTGAGGACATGTGGGAGAGAAGGAGAACGAAGACACGGGAATGGGAGGGGGGGTTAAGAAGGTCATGCTTTTTAAAAAATAAAGAGTCATCATCATTAATACGACGTCGTCATCTCTGCGCAGCCAATGTTGGTTGGTAGGTGTCAGTAGTACAGTAGTAGTAGTATAGTATTATTAGTAGTAGTAGGGGATGGGTGGGTGGGGTGTGGGGAGTCGTAGCACTAAAAGAGGGGTTGGAGGGGAATAATGGGTGGGCATGTTGTTGAAAACAAAATTTATGTTAAATGTTCGAGTTTGTCTTTGTTGATTGATCTTGGTGTTTTCCCCTTTCTCCAATTCTAGTAGCCGTCAATTTTTTTTTTGTCTTCGTCCTACCCTTTTATTTATTTTTATTTTTTTCGCGTGCAATAAAAATGGAATCACAATAGTTCGTACTGACGTAGGTGCATCCTTTGTATGATATCGCGACAGTCGTTGAACACACGCCGTATGTTTTCTGTGTCCACGGCGCACGTAAAGTGTGGATAGCAGTAGTGTTTGCCATCACCACTGGCAGTACTGATGCGCTGTAAGGAAAGAAACGAACGGCACAACAGTTATTGGACAGTTGATAAATGGGTGTACTTTTGTTTTTGCTGGTTTTTTTTAAAATTCACTGAAGTGTATATCACAACAGGAAGATTCTGTACCCCTCTCAGTGCTTAGGCACATTTTCACCAGTACCCCGGGATCGAATAATCGAGAGCCCGCGCCGGGAATCGAACCCGGGACCGCCGAACCACAGTCCGTCGCTTAACCAACTGCGCCACGGCGATTCATACTGGTGGCTTTGTGATAGCCGTACGAATTCTGCCAGTCACAAAACAAACGAAGAAGCTTGACAACTCTCTGTACTCTGGAATAAACGAGAGCCCCCGCTGGAAATTGAACCCGGGACCATCGCACCACAAGCCTGTCTCAACCGGTTAAGTAAGAATGTTACCCGGCTTTGCCTGGGTTGATAATTGTTATGTTAAATTGAAAAAGAATCATTTTAAAAATATCTATTTGATTATTTTATGGTTGTTATTTTATTTTTATATTGAAAATATTATTCCGGTAATTGTATGTGGTATGGTGTGCTTGGTTGGAACTGTTATCTGGTTTGCTTGGTTGGAATTGTTATATTAATTGGTTTATTATTAAATATTGAAAATCGAGATCTGATATTCCGTCGCTAGCGAATTTTGATGGTTTACTAACTTTATGTTAATTTTTGTGCAAATTCATTGAGCAGTTGGTCACCGGACATGAAAATCAAAATCTCTGTTTTATAATATAGGATGTTTTGTTAAGGAGACTTACTACCTTTCTAGCCTCAAAGCCCCACCAGAGGGCGATCTGGCAATTTTGTTAAGCATAAGTCTGAGCTAGGTAGAAATTTTAACGTGTCCTGGAATTTCTCTCGTCCGAAAACGACCGAAGGTGTCGGCCAGGACTGAACCCACGATCCGGACATAGGATGCAAGTACGCTACCCACTACTATGACTAGGCCACTTTGGTATAGGACATCAATTCGTAATTTGGGCTTTGGTGCGCATTTTGAACGGCTAATCAATATTTAATCAGATAGAACCTTCATTCATTTGGTTACAGTTAGAATAGACCGCTCAATGGATAATGGCCGGGTGGGCTCAGATATAAATATTTACCAGAAACTCGTCCCTAATAAAGTACTTTGCCCTGATTACTTCTGGTTCCTCTCCTTGCTCCGTCGTGGCTGGAAAACAAAAGGAGTCACGAATCGGTTCAATCGGTCATGAAAATAATGTACTAGTCCACTGACTAGTACTAAAATCCACGCCACAGGAATTACATAGAGGATGACACGCGCCAGTGAAATTGGCGATGCTTACCATCAGATGGAGTAGAATAACGGGAAAAATCGGGAAAATAATCTTCTATTCTAGATTTTTTCGCCTTAACTTTTTCCGCCAACAAATCTTGCTTGTTTAGGAACAAGATTACAGATATCGTTTTTAGCCATCTGCGGAATAAGCAAATGAAAGTACAGTTACAGCTTAGCATGAAATGGAATCAGTTACAAAACAAATCAATTATTACCCGAATCAAAGATAACCTATGCAAATTTAACTCATAAGGCAAATCAACTAATTCACGAATTTCATAGGATTTCTGTTAGCCATTTCGACGTTCTGCGTTCTGAGCTTTCCGCTCTCAATTTATTTTTAAGAGCATATTTCGTAACCCTGAGCGCCACATCGGTATTGATAAGCAAGCTGCGTCGCAAATCAATCATTAAAAAAAATAACCATCCCAATATAATTGAACAGCGTTACGAGAACAAATAATATTGTTTCACAGGTCAATAACCACAAGCACTCGTTAGTCCACGCAGAATGGTGCCGCAGAAGGACGCATACCTATTGTTCCAGATGCTTTTGAAGAGCTCTAAAGACTCCCGCAGTCGATTTTGGTTTGGGTCTTCACGAAGCACCATATTATAACTACTACAGGCCGTCACAAAAATAATGGCAGTTACATCGTTGAAACACTGTATCCACTTTCTCCTCTCATCTCGCTGACCTCCAACGTCGAACATACTATGTTCAGGGGAAAAAATGAAAAATAATTTAAATAAAATAAGCAACAACATTGAGATTAACAGGACAATGTTAGGGCAAGGCGAGGTGGTTTTCACAAGGGCACCACGCACCAAAAACACTGTTACTTATAAGTTGAGATCATTGGAAAAAGTCATTTGAATGTTGAATTCAAATCAACATGACAACATTCAAAGCAGAAATCAAAGAACCAATTGTACTTACTGGAAATTTACTTTTTCGACTTGAAATCTAGTCTCAAAAATTCCGGAGGTTAGAACACGACACCTAAGAATGTCCTAGAAAAGTATTTCAAAGATATGTGAAAATTAGAACCATTTCGAAAAACACTAGCTACGAACTGTAATCAATATACTTGCTTTGACAAATACAAAAAGAAATACTGAACAAGTTGGCCTGAACTTTGTGACAATTATAAATTAAAGCTGCACATAAGTAGTGGCAGTCTTCTTAAAATAGGACAAATTAACGTCAACGAGAAAAACTAAAAGAATTTGTGACCTAAATAGCCGAAAGGTTGAGTTTCATATTTAGTGTATTTTTAGCGCATGCAAATCTTAAGTTTTTAACTTGAAATTAGGACGTCCACAAGCGTTCCCCCGAGAACGCAAAACACCGAATGTTTTAATATTCTGGTGAAAGAAAAAGTGCTTAGGAATTCAAATTTCTGTAATTTGCGACTATTAACATTTTACTGGCCAAATGAAATAAATAAAATTAATATCCTCGTTAAACTTTCTGTGTATTCTGCACGTCTAAATGGCGTTTTTGCGTTTTTATCTTTCAATTGATTTAATTTTCAAATCACTTCTCTTAACGAAACTAATTACGGAATTCCCAGAATTTTGTGAAAATATTTCCTTATATATGTAATTATTTTCAATTTCTCCCCATAACAATTAAAAACAAAAAGGCAAACTAACAAATTGACCTTTTTAATTATAGAAATTTATTTATAAAGTATTTTCTCTGTATTTTTATTTTTGCAAGACAAAAAATTACCTGTTCAGTAGGAGTGTAGTCGGGCAACTTTATTGTATGCACTTTATCCAAAAAACTAATAAAAAGACACAAGAAATTGACAGCAATTAAAAACACTGGACAAATCTTGCGTTCCAGAACACATAACCAGACTGAACCAGTTCTCCCAAAACTAAAATGCGCTCACAACCAATGAAATAATTCTACTGAACTGCAGCCATCTTAGGCATGCATGTCAATCGATATACTCATTCGCGGGGAAAAACCCCACTTCTACTTCCACTTCGTTGCAACATTTAGTGGACAAGATTTTTTTTCTTCTTCCGAAGCTCAACGGGATATCGGGAGTTGCCAATATTTTCACCCCACAAAACTGTAACGAATGCATTAACCTTGCGCTGGCGTAAGGCACGCAGGTTTTTGCACAGCATTATAAGCTCGGGGCTCTGGGGACTCTTCTCTGCCAGAATCTACTTGCCGAGTGATAAATAATACATGGCATCATTAATAGCGTACGGAGTCGGGGGAGAGAGCCTAGACACAGTGAGACACGTCAACTGCAGTCGTAGTACGGCCGTTGGTAGAAACCGTGTGTGTGCACATCAATAGTTTTTGCAAAAAGGTTGAGCACTCTCCTCGGCTCGAGATGCTCTTACAATTCATTCCAGAGGACAGATTCGAAGGCAGAATCCTAAATAAAATTTCACCGTAAAAGAGGACAATGATGTCGGTAAAATTTCCCCCCCCCAACATCGGACCTATTGAGAAGAATGTTCATACCATGTCGTCTAAATTTTTTCGCTCACAATAATCGGATAATTAATTTAATGATTATTCGAGAACATTAATTTCGGGACAGACCGAACGATAGCGACGAACACGAGTGGCGAACGCGTCTGATCAATAATATTTTACTATTATTATTAATTGAAAGTTAACTCTCGTCTCTATCGTTCGGTCTGTCCCGAAATTAATGTTCTCGAGTAAACCACACAGACGTTCTGACAAAAATCTTTCTCATTAATGATTCTTACTAGCGCTGATTCTGTAAGACATATTTTAAAAATTATTAAGAGATAACAGAGTTGTTGGCTCTAGTTAATAATTTACACTCGATTGCGGGTTGTGCCCGGGACAGCGCCGGACGAAAAAAAGACGAACAGAGCC
>JAQGBY010001743.1:0-27159 GCA_034698785.1 Mycogona germanica | reverse complement strand
TTCCAATTTTATTGGAGATTTTAGTTTCTTCTTAAAATAATATCTATCTCGGCGTGTTCCAGAACACTTTCCAATTATACTGCAACGTTTTGTGTGCCGTTTGCCGTGTCTTCCAAAAAATGGTTCGGAGCAACAAAGATGATTGAGATCTTATTACCATAAGAAATGAGACAAATGTCATTAACACTTTGGGTTGTGAGTGTCATGTAGCTCTCGGATGGTCCACTAGAAATATGACAGTCGCTAACGTCGTTATAGAGTGCTCTTACAAATGGAGTAAATGAGCTGGCGGTTTCCACGAAAAAAAGGTGCTTAAAGAAATGCTTTCAACAGTTTTACTAGTTCCAGTAGCTCTTACCAAATAGTGGGAGAGTGTTTTAATTTGTATGGAAAGGTGTTTCGCTTAGAGGCTGCAGGCAATGGAACTATTGTTATGGTAGGGACATTTAAAATGGAATATTTTCGTTGCGGGACATTTGACTAAAATATTTTTAATGCACGCACACACAGACTTGTTGTTGGAGCACTCACACATGTCGTGTAAATTTTCGTATCACGAAATCCAATTATCTGCAGACCTTATCCCCCATATAGTTGGTGCCCCGGGCAGCTGCCGCTGACATTTCCATTCCTTAAGAACCATCAGCTCTTAATTAATAACGCAACACACTTTATGTTTGCGTTTCTGTGATTAGCTCTTCAAAACATTGATATTAACCACCTGTTCATTAATTGTCTGGTGACTTACCCGTATAGAAACAATGTTCGTTGAGAAATTGGATTCTTTTTGCAAAATGCCAATTTTGAAATTGTTGAATCTTCAACCATTTTGTAATTTTGTAGTTTTCTTTATTGCGTTACCTGATGAAGTTTGTGTAAGACATTATCTCAAGTTTTAACTGCCAAATGCAAAATAATTCAAGAAGGAATACCCAGACCATAATCAACGTATTTTAACATTAAGACCCGTGCAAAATAATCCGCAGCATCCGCTCTTTACCTGGAGAAACGTAAAGATATTTTCTAATCCAGGAAAATAATTAATTGCCAAATATGGCGGAATCAAACATTAGACAATGGTTCGTAGTGCGACGCAACGACACCGTGCGGGCGTCTGCGCCCAATGCGCCGAAATAGTTGATTCGCGTACTCAACCAATCCCATGGGGCGTTGTTTACACTTGAGGTGAAATAGAGTTTATATGATTTTGCTCGCTCGCAGTGGGAGGTTGTTCCGAAGCAACAAAGAAGCAGATGCCCGCGGGTTCGCAACCGCTTGCCATAGGCGATCCATAAAGCCAACGCCCCCCTTTGCTTCGGTTCCCCCATTCACCACCAATCCCCCCACAACCTCTCCTACCGATAATTTAGTCATGACAACAACGCCGGTTGTCTTGACAACCGATATCCACTTGTTGCAAGCGCATTCGATTTGTCATCGAGGTTGGATGCTGCGTAGGGGATGGATCAGAACCGATTGAACCGAAACCACCTGTCGCCGGATTTAATGGTCATCCGATCGGACGGAGGGCCACGGCTATTATGCAGGTTTATCGGCGATCCATGGGCGGTCAACCAATCCCATGGGTTGTGCATTTTCGAGGGTGATCAAAATAATAGAAAAAGTAAACGGAAAGTGAAATAACGTTGTTAGAAGTATAAATTGTTATCTGACAAATCCGATACATGTTTAATTGTTTTAAACGTTTCGGAAAATTCTATACGTCAATACGGTGGTTAATACAACTTACCAGCTCGTACCCTAAGGTATGAAAAATGGAATAGTATTAACTGATATTTAAGATGATGTCCAAAAAGGACACGATCTGTTGAATACGGCATGTACCATGTTGATCTCCAATCGTTATGGGATCAAATGACCGACCACCAACCATTAGTCGTTGCCAAGTTTGCAACTGTTGCTATGCGATTCTTCGTGTCACCATTTGTTCGTCTACTTCCTCCTGAGACCCTTCGATTCTGTTTAATGGTTTCTCAAAAATCAGTTGCCTAGGGAATTTCAGATTGCTATCCATTTTTCTTCTACGTGCGCAGAGAAAACGAATCTTTCAAATATCATTTTTGTGATTATCGATTTTGTCGGAATCTTTTCTTCCACCTACTACTGAGCGAACAGACAAAAATTCGAACCCAACAAACCTGTATAGACAATGGACTGGAATTATGTTTATTTTCAAGATCGTTTGAGCGAAATTTTGTTTGTAGTCTCGCATATAAAATCAAATTGAAGTTTTCGGTTAGATCTTCAGGGGTCCCATTAGGATTCAGGATTTGCCACCGGGTCGAAGATAATGTTCCGACATTGCGGTTCCTGCGCTAATCAACTCATACAAAGCCTCCTCACACAAACGCAATCTTGAAGGCGTTGACAAATGAGCATCCGAGTTGATTATCGCCCCAGCCGCAACCAGACAACTAAAATGGCCACCGTGGTGACGTTACTTGGTGGGTGAAGGGAGACGAGAGGAACTGTGTCAATATATATTGAATGGCGCGCTACGGGGCTGCGGCTTCCGTCGGCGCTTCCTCTACAATGCTTCCCCCCTCGGCAACGGAAACCGCCAAAAAACCACTTGTAGGATACGGTGAACGACCGGCGCCTGTATTTATACGAATATCGGCGATATCGTTCAGCAAGACACCCCTAACCCGCATGAGAACCAGAGTGACGTCAGCTGACTGAACCCAACTTGCGTGACAAAAAGTTTTAAAATGGAGAATTGTAAACAAATTCGGTGTCAGTCATTCTGATTGACAAAATTGTTTGAACGTTATCAAGTCGTAAACCCATGACACCGTCTAAGTCACGATCGTAGAACCTCTGCCATTCAATTTGGTGTGTATAGAAAATTCATTCAGAAGAATTTCAATTTTTCCTGTTGAACATAGTTTGGAAGTTCGGTAACAGTTGAATAGCTTTGGAATGGTGGAAACCGAAATGGTAAGAGGATTATTTACGGCAGCTGAATTACAACAAGCATTTCTATCAATTCGGCGAGGTTCATTACTTCTTGCCAATACAATGACAGAACAATTTGGGATTCATTTTGCTCCCTAGCATGAGCTATTAGTCGAATTGTAATCGCGTTGAATGCAGACCAAATTCGATGGCCACCGCGGGGCAAAAGGCCGTGGCCATCTGGTGGTGTTGCGGGACGGGCAATAGGGGATGGCGCGTCGGGTTGCCGGTGGCGTGGTATTGGTGCGTTTCAAGATTTGGCAACCATCTTGGATTATGTATCGAATTTGAATGCATCGATGACATTGGTGACAAATGACAAAGACATCAATCTAACTGCGTTTGCCTTTTGACTGCGTTCTGTACGCAAAATGAAATCGCCTAAAAGTCGCCTTTATTATAATGCGATCGTCACCAAAATGGCTGCCAAATATCGAAGCGTTAACATGGTTGACGGATGACGCCATCCCCTATCGATGTTAGTGAATGCGAAAAGTACACGTCGCCGCGAGTCATGCATGCGATTCGGACATCGTCCATTAGTGAGCGCATGTACCAATCCATGTGGAATGGCTTTCACAAATCCGTCGGGAAAGCGAACGAGAAGAGAGAGAGCGAGAGGGCTACTTGGGAGATGGATCACTAAGAAGGTGGAAGGGCTTACTTATCTGCTGATTGTTGACAAAAGCTAAAACCAGAACAGAAAAAGCACGCCTTACTAGGCAAAATCAACAAAGGACATTAGAATGTTGGACCTCTGTCTAAACATGCTGGTGCATCTATTCAATCTCAAAGTGACTGTTAGAGGATGTTACAAAATCCTTCACCTTTCAAGATACAGTGGTAAACATGATTAACGGTACAACTATAAAATATAAAACGCATCTTTAAGCTCCAGAGACACGCCAAAGCGATAACCTATGTGAGAGAATTCTATAAGTGTTTATGTGATTTTCTTAGAAATTGAAAACTTTCCAAATACGCAAATATCGAAAGAATCTGTTGATAAATGATTTGAAATATTATTACCAAATCTAAGAATAGTTTTGTTTGAATATCTAGCAATTAAAACTGTAGTTGTTAAATCTTTTTTTAGTTTCAATAAAGCAATGATAACGTCTCAATTTAAGATTACGTTGAACACTTCATGGATTTGTAGGAATTTGTGTTTAGCGGGATCTTAATTTTTAAAACTACTCTCATGTAAGGAATTATAATTTAAAGAAAATGCATTAAAATATCTTAATGTAATGAGAATTTTCTAAAGATTGGTCGGCACCACTTCAATGTAAAATGAAGACTCCTTGATTTACAGTGCAGAGGGTAGTCTTGGGATTTTCCCCCGTATGTATTCTTTGTTGCTGAGCAAAGCTCACAAATCCCAGAGCACAGTTGCATTCGGCGTCAAATTGAGTGGGTCCAACCAATTTCACGAACGCTTGGTTTCAACTAATCATTTCATGTGAAATAACATTTGCAACAGTCGACTGCCTTCTCTCTCTGCACTCCGCAGCGACCGGACTTCGATGTCCCTAGTCGACTACAAGTCAAATGTAGTCATTCTTTTACGTTCCTGTTTGATTCCGAAAGTCATATTGAAGTGAGGAGGACTATAGACTGAGTTTGATATGGTTCATGGAGCGACCAGAAAAACTCGTTCAGATCCGCAACACATTGAAGCATTTCCAATGCAGACAATGGAGATCGCTGATGGGGGATTCGGGTGTAAATTTTATACCTGTGGTCTCGTTCGTTCGCTAAACGTATGGCACCAATTCTGTCATTTCTGCAAAACTGGTTTGAAGTTGGATCGCAAATGTATCATAAATTTCTTTAAAAGCTGACTATTATTGTGATAAAATAAATCAAAGCAATAGTTCATGTATCTATATTAAAATCCTGAAAGTTTGCCCTCTTTTTTAAATTACTTTCTTTAATCTCATTGACGTTTACTTTCGAACGACTTAACGAAATTGAATAAAATTTGAGCTGTAGATAGTTACACAAATTTGTAGCTAAATGCAAGTTATTTCAGTTCTCGATTTCGCGTATTTTTTAGATATCGGTTGTTGATACGGCCGGAAACATTTCTTGATCTTGATGACCATCTGCCCAAAAACCCTTTCAAATGCCCTATCCACTTCACCAATGGAGAATTATGACATACAGTATAATTTGTTGACTCCAGAGTATCATACGTCGGACTGTCACACCCCACCTACAAACAAATCTAAAACTCCAAATTATGCACACACGAACTGAAATGAAAATTTGACAAATTGGATCCCATTTTGTTGGTGAAAAATACCACAATCGGTTTAATTAATTTGCCTGCTGACATTTCGGTCAATTACAATTACTTCGTCACACAGTAATTCGGAAGCAGGCGGCGGTGACGGCGGTGCTGTTTTCCCACATTAGCATGCGCGTAATGACGCGGCGCCCGTTGCATGACTGAACCGCTAATTGCAAAAAGCATGAATACATCTAGTGATGCCGTCGTCCCCAAATCCCCCAAACCCCAAAACCCAACACGCCTGCTCTCTGTCTACTACATTTATCTGAGCAGTTGCTATGAAGCGCCATTTCACTCATAAATGTGTTTATCGGGACGCTCGTACTGAGGTGCGCATGAGGTGCGGAGCGCCACTTTGCTAACGACAAACAATTATTGTTCTCGCCTTAACCCCATCCCTTCATTTCTGTAACTACAGACGTCACGAAGCAGCAGCAGCAGCAGCAACTTCTTCACGCTCCATAAATCTCTCTCTCTCGCTTTTCGTACGCCCCCTGTGGGCGGTGCTCTCTCATTAATTTAGTCGTCCAATTGGAAGTAGTAAACGTCGAAATTGTTAATTTTATTGTCCCCTGTGTACGCCAAATTTGTTGGTGTCGCCTGGCAATGTTTATTAGCTGAATAATGGGACTATTGTCATGATTCCTTTATAGTCCACCTACAGCATTAGCGTGCCAACCTTGTTTATACATGGCGATCAAAATACTGTACTACTTGCACAGGTGATGCGAATTTCCTTAAGAAGTAGCTGTACCTTCTGAATGTATAGAAAGTACTCTGTAGAACTTTTTTTTAATTTCCCAGTCATTGTAGTCTCTGCACTACAAACGTTTCGATACCCTTCTTGGTGCTTAAGTCGTCAAATAAGTATCGAGTGGCGTCTTGGTGAGCGTGATTGCCTTCTATGCTCGTATCGCGGTTTCGATTCCGGCCGACGCCTTCGGAATTTTTAGGAAGAGAGGAATTTCTTCAAACGCCTTCTTTTTAAATAGAGGCAAAACATGACAAGTGTTTGCCCGATATCAATACGCGTTAATCCCTTTCTTAGGCAACCGAGTCTTGGCAAAATTACTAGGTCGCCCCTTAGGGGAGCTTTGAACCAAGAAAGGTAGAAACCTCCTCAAATATCCTTTTTTTTTAAAAATACAATACTGGAAATAATTTGCCAGCTCGAATGTACGACAATTAATAAATCAAAGGTTGCTCTAACTGGGTTCTAAAGCCATTAACAACCACTTACAAACGCAACGAGATTACGTATTGGGTAAAAACACTCCTTTTCTAACCGATTAGATAACGAGTAATAGCGACCGGTTTATGAGCTCGTGTAGGAGCTTTTGCATCTGTTTGCCGCGAAAAGTTAATTTGGTTAATATTATTATTTCCTGGATTTATCGGTGCACTTGACGAACACATTGTGGTTGCGAGCATGCGAAAAAGCCACTTGAAATTGGCGATTGATCGGCAGTTAGCAAAAGTGAGCAAACGTAGTCAGGCAAGGCCTATTCTGCGGAGACCAACCAGCATATTTGACCAACAAGAAAAAAAGCGTACATGTATAACGTTTCTAATGTGGAAGGCGCGCTCGCCAATAAGTCAATAAAGCGTCACTCCATTTAACGATGTTTGTACAGCGCTCTATACACACTACATAGTGGCATTCGCGTAGAGTTTTCATGGTTGCTTATGTTTAATTCTTATAATCAACAATTTACGAGAACGAGGCAACAAACGTTTCAAACCTACAAAAGAAAGAAACGCACATAATTCTGGACAGTGCTGACGGTTTTCCATTCCACCATGTTCCAAATCGTGGCAGAAACAAACTCAAAATTGCTGTTGTAAATAGTTGGGACCGTTTCAGTCAAAGCTGATAGGCAAGAACAAATACGAAGCTTATTACTAGTTACGAGACAAGTTTATTACTAGCTACATGTATATCCTCATTAGATCAAAAGTCAGGCGATTCAATCGGAGTTGGGAGCACGCCAGCAATATTCATTTTCATTGTGTATACCATTGTGTGACAAGAATTGTTTTGTTGAACGCGCCAACCTGAAAACTCAAGGGACGAATATATTTTGACGTGTCAACGTCTTTCTCGAAAGTAGGGGTGTTCGTTCCAAAACATTCGGGACGGAAATGCAATGTAGCGCAGCGGAAACCGACGTCACACAGTCATTAGAGACGGCGCTTAACCAACGCGTTTTAGCGCTCTCCAGCGCTTTTAAACTCGTCGCAAATCGAACGCGCTGAAGGTTAGGGGATCAGGGGTTTTAAAGGTAAGTTACCTGTCAAAGAGTGCTGATGCGTTTTTCTTTGAGGACTCCAGGTCTCAATTAGATACAAACTTTGTGTTTTTTTCCTGACAAGGAGTTCTTGTGCACGCATAGTACCTATAGTGATGCACGTACATCTAAGCCATTCCTTTTTGTGTTATTTGTGTTTGGTAACCCCCCCCTCGCACGAACAAACTTCCCCTCCGTATCTGTGTAAAGAAACCCACGTACAGGCTGAAAGCGCGTTTGCCAAGTCATCTTAATCTTAAGTGTAAAGAATGGGTGGCTCGACGAAAATCTATATCTCGTCTTCATACCTTGAGGAATACGAATATAGCTATGAATAAGAAAGAAAAACCTCACTAACAACGTCGCCACCTCAGCGAGGTCGCAAACAAGTTAGTGCATAGGGTAGTCACCAAAATATAGGAAATTCTATTTTTTACTAAAGAAATTCTGTATAAAAACGTCTTGCCTTGATATACTGGTGCCGTGTTATTATTTTCGTGGTGGTGTTATGTGAATCTCTTAACTGCGCACCCTAGTTCAGCGAACCCGGGAACCAGGGACAAATGTAAAAGCGTGTGAATAAAAGAATCAAAATTATATATTCAAATCAATCTATTTGCATGTAGCACTATACCAAAATGAAACCGAATTGTTAAATTTATTCGACCTACATGCGAGCTAAACAGTGTGCAAATATTTTAGCGAAACTGGGGAAAATTTATTTATCGGTCTTTTCCATAGCAACCAAACATCAAACGGGTTGCTCTATGTTAGCTCTTGAACCGAGAACGAAATTTTAATTGTAAATTCTCACGAATCACTCCACGAATTGGGGAAACCGAATAATACTGTGTAGCACATTTCGGGGAAAGTGTATTGAATGTTGCCAAAACAAACTGGTAGACCGTACTAATAGCACAAAAATAGCTCCTATGACGTCACCATATACAACTATGACATTATTATTATTATCTGTTAGGTGCATATGTCGCAATATACAGTAAAAATAGTATTTGTATCCCCAAAGGGGACAGATATGCAAATATGCGTGAAGAGCAGCATGATCAGAATCTGAGGGAGAGTTGAAGTCAACGAGCGAATGTAAATGTTTTGTGGAAGAATTTACACAACTTACACTGCTGTATCTATCCAGCTTTATTTGTCCTTAAGACATCGTCCTGAATTTACACTATTTCAAATTTTCCAAGTCGCAACGCTAGCCTTGACAGGGCTAGCTCCGTATTGCGTTCTTTTGACATATAGGAACTGTTTGATTTTTAATAATTCCACCATGACAATGCAGGAGCGTCTTATCTCTCACCAACCATAGGCATTTATTTGCATAACAACGTGTACAACAAATAGAAGAACACAAGATACATTGGTGATTGTGAAAACGTTAGGTAGCACAACAAGCAGTGGTAGCAGGGGACGTCTGGGCTCTACACGACACGAGAACTCGTTGGTGTGAAGTGCTTCTCATTTATATAGTGACCGGAAAGGAAATGGGTTGAGGAGGAGGGGGAGGATTTTGGCCTGTGAAATAAAGTTGCGAAAATTGCTCTATCCCCTCGACCTGCTAAATATTCATTAAACCGGCTGAGTAGAGTTGGGCCACGCGATTCCCCGTGAGAGGCGAAACCACCTAGCCATAGATCTCCATTGACCAGTAATGGTCGTCTGTCAGTTGAGTTGGATTGGACAACACATTGCGGACCATGATCATAAATAAACTTTGAAAGAGCTGGTCCAAAACAGTTCAATAAGTTACGTTTAACCATTGTTTATGCTCTGAAAACAATCGCCATATTAAGTTATATTTGAACGTATTCAAATAAAAAAATATATTTTATCTTAAAAAAAAGGACGATGGAAACAAAATTTTATTTGCGAATGTGTATTGTACTATCTGATATTTGCAATAAAACATTATCATTCTCTGATGGTCTTGTCTACAGATCAAGAGGTCGTCGGTTCGAAACCGAACCGGTTCGCTAATCAGACCTATACGGATGGAAATGAGTTATGGCAAGAATACATCAGCTTTAAAAAAAGTTGTAAAAATTAGTAGAGTAAAAATTCTGTTGCGCTTTTCATGATTTCGAATTTCTTAATTTACACGTTAATCGCATAATACCTATTCTTCGCAAACTCAATTCAATTAGTGATTGATCGACGATTGGCTCGATGTCGTTCAAAAAAATTCAACTGATGTGAAATAGCCGATAACTTAAATAATCCAATTTATATCGGTTCTATCTGATATTGATTTAATATCGATGCTCTCTGTTGAGAAAATGCCCAGACAAATGGAGTGACGCAGAACGTTTGGGCTCCTCACCATTGCGTTTGGGGCGGTCTATATTACACAATGTGTTAAGTAGACCTTAGCCGACTGTTCTAACTGAAGCCAACAAGCGGTTATTTTTTACGTCGCCATAAAACGCAATCGGAGCTCCGCCCGAACACCTTCCACACACCACCTGTTGCCTCCCCGCTTTACGCAACGCCGCCGCCTCGCAAAGTGTTTTAACTGCACGGCTCTTGTGTCGTGCATGATTGCCCGCCGTCGTTGCATTTAAGGGGCAGCAATTTCTCGTCGCGCCGTTCAACCGCACCTCGATTAGATAAACAGTTTCCACTCGTTCGCTCACCGACGACTATCGATGAGCAAGTCGTACGACTCGTCGTAGCCCAGTTGGTTTAGCGACTGACTGTGGCTCGGCGGTCCCGGGTTCGATTCCCGGCGCGGCCTCGAAAATTTCGATTCCGGGGTACTGGTCGTTCCCCTCGCATAGTGCCTACGCACCATGAGGGGACGTAATGCTTGTAGTGTTGATTGGAACAAAAAAAACCCGTGACGGCCCTCGGTGACATCAAATGGAGGCCTGGTGTCCTAAACTTATAAAATAGATACCGAACCCGTAAAATAAAATCAACATCGCTGAACCAATGAACCCTGTCGGATTTTGCAGACGTCCTTGCGAATTAAAATAATTTTGATGAATAAAAATAACGATTGCGTGACTGTAGAAAACACATACATGTTGTGTAATTGACGTTATGTGATGTTTGGGAAATATTTGACATAAAGGTTATTATTCTTATTTGTGCAATGGTTACTTTTAAAAGATAGGGTTTCTAACGTCCCTGGTGTTTCTTTTAAATATTGATTTTTCTAAAATGTCATAAGGATACCATTCCATTAGGGGATGATCTTAGGAGGGTTTAGATTTTGCGCTAACGCTATCGACCTGCGAGTGTAGGGGGTGGGCTTGGCGACCGAAGTGCAGGGAACGATTTTTCTCCCACTCCTAAACTATATACGACAACAATGGTTTCAAGTTGACAGCATCGGCTATGTCCACAGGAGCGTTCTGTTCGCCGGGGATACGTAAGGGGGGACAGTTGGGGGTAGGGGAGGGCGGGCGAGGGTGAGGGCGAGCAACAAGCTTGCCGACGTTTAATCACGTTCCGTTAAACTCCAGACACGCGGGGAATTGGCCGGCAAAGAAAATCTTGGGCATTCTTACGGCGTCGTTGGAGCGGAAAAAAACCCTTTGGACCGATATACATCGAGTTTAACATATCGCACTGATGCGGGTGATAGCGCCGTCTTGCGGTGAACGATTGCTATTCGTGTAGTTGCCCTGTTTCACTTAATCTTGATATGAGGAGTTTATGTTTTATCGTTTTTTCTGGGGCACGGGAGATTAGGGATTTTATAGTTTAGACCACATTTCTTTGCCACATTTACTACTTGTTTCTGAAAAGACTTGTCATGAATATCGTGTCAATTGCAACACATTCATAAGAACTTGTCGTTTTACACATGCGAATTACGCGAATTATTTTCAAAACTATTTCCTTCATTCAGATTTAATTTTCCAAACTAATTTTAAACAAATATTAATTGAATGCAAAAATTTTCACGATAACTTGCGCACTCACAAAGTTCAAATTCATCATTAGAGAATAACAGTAACATCAATCTTACTGATTCGCAATTTGGTCCTCGGTTACTGAAGTTTCAAGATTGTCATTTTTCGTAAGTAAGATTGTATTACTTCCACTACAGGATTTCATGTAGGCCGAGCTAGTCAACTATCGTACGGCTTAGATTCGTCAGAAACCTGTTGTTGAAGGCGTTCAATTTCTTTTCGAGACTGTCTCGATTTACGGACCCGATTTCCCTGGGGCTCAAACGAAGGTGCACCAAAAAAAAAGGAGGACATTCAATACCACTAGCGTTAATTATCGCTAAAAGGAAAAAAATGTCTGCATATTTTTTCTTTCTCTCCCCTTCCCATTCTATCCCGCGATACAGTGCAAATCTTCCGCCATTTTTGGGAACGAGGATCCTCCGCGAGGTAGGGCGTCCGTAAATAAGTGGATTTTAATAGCATTTTAAATTGAGTTTCCTAAATTAACCAATCCAGCGTGTCACTAGGTGGGTTGCCCCCCCTCCCCCTTATTTTGAAAAGCGTCGTATCTATTAAGTGCTCGCATTGTTGAGGCGACAGTGGCATGGTAATGTGAGAATTTTTTTGGGGTGGAATCGCTAAATAAAAATTTGCATCGTTCGCCGGGGACCAATTTTGCTATTTAAATAACACGATTTACCTGATCGCGGGTGGGCGGTGTTTTCTCACTCTACGTCGAGCTCTAGAGATACAGGGCCTGTATTAAAAAATAAAAGTCTCCCTTAAATTAGAGGTACGGTGGATGGTGGGAGATGTCTAGCAAGCCTAGCAATTCTGTGATCTCACGATAACATAGAATTGTCTCTCGTTTACCTGGATTTTGTTTGATTTGTCAATTGAAAATTAGAGCATCGACAAAATTGTGTTGGGAAATGACATTCTTATTTCACATATTTTATAAAGAGAACGCAAACAATATTTATAAAAGTTCTCAAGAAAATACAAATGCTTGTTTTCTCTTGGAAAACATTTCCGCTTGGTGCATCTTTCATTGTTAAGAGAAGTCTTTCCTTAGCCAAATTTTAATTTATCCATTGAACTAACTCAATTTACTTCACTGTAAAAGTTAAAAGCACTTTAATTTATATTTATTACGATTCCGGAGAATCGCTAATAATGTTTTTCTTTTTGTTTTCAGGTTACTAAGAATTCAGTTTGAATATGTTTCTCTTCTAGTTATATTTTCGGAGAAAAACGACTTTCGAAAGGCAGCCTTAATGTAAGAATAGTTGAAGCGGTGAAACCAGGTGTAACTCGATTTTTTTAGCTTTCTGAATTATGGAGAAAAATCCAATCTAGTTATGTGAAGCTATCGAAAGAAAATGTGACGTATAGCGCCAACAGAGGTCATCAAAAGTTTGACTGGTATACGAGACATTATGATGAAAAAACCCGAGTTACACCACTGTAAAATTCACCGCCTCAATTATACTTGTCGTCAAGAGTTGGATGTTAAATTTTTCGCCATATTAATTTCATATGCTTAGTGCATAGGAATAATGCTTTTAGGTTCGAATTTTGGTTTTTTCCATTTTGGTTTTTTCCATTTTTCTCAGAACGGAAGAAGGAGGGAGTAATTGTTGAGGTAGAAAGAAAGACTAATGGATGAGTAGAGGTCGGAGGGATGATGGGATTTGGTTCCGTAACGGCGCGCCCCGGGGTGGCCTGGGGTCGCGTTGCGCTATGGGAGACTCGCGTGTTAATGTGCGCATTTGTATACGCCGGATTAAGACACGTTCAGGGATGGGATGGCGTTGGAAGTAGCGGATGAATGAGTGGGGAGAACCCGGGGGTGCGGGGAGAAAATACATAATAAAGTTATATGGCGTGTTTCTGTGTATTAAAATCGTAGAAATCGTTAAGGGCACCACCGACAAAGATGTGGCGCTGAGTTCACGCTATACCACCTTTATCCTACAGAGACCTCACACCAATCCGATGAGACGAGGTTTGACACACTTGCAAACTAAGAAGTAGTTTATATACTAAGACTAAAACCAACTAGATACGGTTTTTAAATATGCTGATCATTTTTTAAAAACCATAAGGTGAAAAAATGAGTTGCTCTCTACTCGTTCCAAAAATGTGGACCTAGTTCGGTGTAGTCTCTGATCTCAATAATGTGGACCTAGTTCGGTGTAGTCTCTGATCTCAATAATGTAAATGGCTTCAATCACGAGTATCCAATCTAAAGCATCGGTGATGTTTTCAGTTCTGGACGGAAACATTACGCCTTATTTTTGATGGTCTCACTTATCGATATTTTAAATGTACTGTAACAGTCATCAACCTCAATGATCTGACTAGCCATGCTGGAAACATAAATTACTCTGACAGAGTGTGGTCTCTAATGTGTGATAATACGATTTGCAAGTTGTAAAATAAATTTGAGCTTAAATACTAAATTGTTAAATAATTAAGACAGGAAATGTAAATTACAGCGCCACTATAATGGGACAATTTGGGGTCATCTTTGTATTAAAATCATCAGTCTGTCAGTGGTAGGCTAACGATCATTTTTAATGTATGAATCAATATTCTGAGTCGCCACTCATTTTAAAGACTGTGAAGGCAATGCAATGGGTCACTGTGTCCAGTCTGAGACTACAGACTATCCGCTCGGTCATCTCATCTCTTTATTTACCGTCGGATATACCATTCCGAATGGATTTGCCATAACCGTACACAGCCCTCCGCGAGTCCAAAGAGCACGCCCCGCGATCATGGCAATTGTAAACTAAACTTGACACGAAATCAGATTACAAGAAATCCACGCGAAATATGATGAAAGTTTGGGCGCACCCCCACATGACATTCAACGCGTTGCTAACACACGCAACCGCCTCCATCCATTTAGGCACCGTGCTCATCACTTGTATGGCGAATTGGAATTTAATGATCATATCTTAGCGTTCGTTATTCATTGAAAAGTTGGTGATCTCTTTTTAATCGTCGTATCCCGAGTCGGTATTGCGACTGACTGTGGCTCGGCGGTCCCGGGTTCGATTCCCGGTGTGTGATCTCGAAAATTTCCCCCTCGCATAGTGCCTAAGCACTATGACGAGTACAGAACGCCTGTAGCCTGTGGTTGACTACAGATGATTGGGGAAAAATAAATTACTGAATTACGCGAACAAAATATTAAAATGTGAGCACTTGTAAACGGAACTTTTCGAAATTCTAACTGAGGTTTAAAAAGGAGAGGAATCGCTTGAAAAGTTCTTGAGCATCATGAATAGAAAACTATCCTATTCTTTGGGATATATTTATTCTAGTATTTATGAGTGAATCGTTTTGGGCTCGATCCAATAACAATCTAAAGCGCCGTTTGCGTTGAACCCATTTTCCATTTGAAGCATACGAGAAAACAGATTTGAAATGACCACATAGGTGGATTTAAACAAAGTGACATTTCCATGGAGCAAAAAAGCGTAAAAATGAGCCTAGTACAAGTGGGGGTGGATTCGAATCCAGCTTTATATAGAAGTACATTAACATGGTTTAATGTTTTCGAAGGCTGTAGCATAATCGAATGGAAGGGACATCTATTTTATACATCAGTTCAATGATTCCATTTTACGAATAGTAAAATGCAGTTAACTGAATCAGGAGCCATTCGCTTATTGACGCGACACTGTGACTTTATACTGTTAATACTGTACCTTTATCATTGGCGAATATCGATTAGTCGCGAACATTTTACACGACGCCTATTGGCCGCTTGCCGCGTGTATATTTGTGTGCACGGTTGCCCCACGCCTGCCCCACCCATCCGCCCTCTCTCGACACCATGCACGCCCCCTTACGTAACCCCCCTCGCCCGCTCACCCCATCCCCACTCTACCATATATGTACATGTATCTCATTCTTTCACCTCCCCCACCCCTCCCGCCATCACGCTCATATAATGAAGTGTCAGTTTGTGCGGTTGCATGTAACGGTGGAATCAATATACGTTTTAACTCCTCCTCCCCTACCCCCTCCCCCCTTTATTGCCCCTTTTCATCTTTTCCACCCCCCACCCCTCCCACTGCGCAGGCGAACCGCGGCGACTCCCAACGTCCAAATCACGCGCTCAACTAATTACGTTAATTACCTTATATTCCGCCGGGTTCAGACTTTAAAGACTATTTTTCTATTCGGTCTATTGATTTCTGGAACTGGTATGCAGGCTCTCACCCTGGGATCGGCCGGGAACGGAAACGATATGCAGCGCCACCTCACATCTTGAGAAAACAGTTTTCCTTTCCAGTTGTGTGGGTCGTGAGCTACTGAAATCTACAAGAAAGTATGAATTCCTTAACAGTGAGGTAAAAATAATATGTCGACGTCTTTTGCATTTATATCGTGAATTGATGTTAGACCAATCTGGTAACGTCCAAATTAAAGAGACACGAATATAACCATTAAAGTGGGCTCACAATTATTCCCGTTCCAATGATGATGATCCAAGAATTGCATTTTCGTATTCATTGTTACCTTCTACAGACTAACCTAGGCAGAAGCAACGTCTTTTGTTAATTTTTATTACATTTCCCTAGGCGAAGTCATGATGTATAATTGCTCGTTGCTATTCGAACGTCTTGTATTGTTCTCCGTTGGGCGATTTGCGGAATTAATTTATCTGTAATTCAATCTTTTATCTTTAATTGATTACGTGGGTTAGCCAAGCACGGCTTAATTTAATAAAACGATAGACATGTTTCGAGAGCTCTTCCGCTTTGCCGGGAAGAATAATTTTGGCAACTCTCGAATCTATGTGGTGTTCATTGTCAGTGAAATCCTTAATCAGTCTGAATTAACTTCTACTCGTGAAAATGGCAATTATTAATAACCCTGCCAAATAGTAGGTTGGCAACCACCGTAAGCATCCATGCTCTTCTTCCATGACTGTTGGAGAACAACAAACAAGGGGCGGGCCTTAAATGTCGACCCACCACATACCTCAACCATTTCTGATCTCTCCAAATAATGTAATTTTTAATATTTAAACGGCTAGAGGATTCTCACTTTACGTTCCAACGAACTGGTCAGTATGTGTGGTTTTGGCCTAGGCGCTGACCATCTGACCACAACCCAGCGTCCGAATACGCGTCAGTCGTGTACAAAAGGGCTCAAGTACACGAAAGGTCGACCCCTAACGTTGTACCCGCTAACATCCATGGATAACCGAATCCACGACCGAAGCAGAGATGACTAAACAATGGATCGAACTTAGGGGAGTCAACAGACAAAATATGAATATCCAATTTTCTAAAATAGAAAAAGGAAATTTTTGAATTATTAAATTATTAGCTGCAATCAGACATATGTAGGGTCAATGTATTTATTTTCAACAATTCATGTATTTACTGTCTTAATTCTTTAAACAGGAGTAAACAAGATTTACTAAAACGATTTTCGGTTTGCTCTTAGCCAAAAAACTAGGTTTACTCATCACTGCTTCGTAGTAAATTGGTTTACCGCTGGGATTTTCCAGTTTCTGACCGACAAAATTATATCGTTAAAGCTGCCAAGTCGGGGCAAAAAAAGAGAAGAGGAACGATTAATCCTCGCCAAGCGCCAGTGCTGCCAGATAAATCATGCTTTTGTGTGGGCCGCACTTTGGCGCAGCGGGGGCTGCAATAAATGAAGACAGAGTGACATGAACTGTGAACCAAGCGAGTGCAAGAGTAGATAAAACTCGAGAGTTGCCAAGCCTCGTCTCTGACTCTTATTGGATGGTTCGCAAATTCAAATATATTTTCCGACAGTCACTACAGCGTCGCGCCGTAATTAACGATGCTCTTCAGACAATCATTGCCTGTTTGAGAACAACATTAGATCGCAGATTTTCTGCATGAACAATTGAAGGGTCTCAGTGGCGTAATGGCTAGCATGTCGAACTGTTATTCGCGAGTTCGATTCCCGACCGAGACCTCTGGAATTTTTCGGGCGAGAGAAATTCCTATTCCTAAAGCCGTGGGAGCCGAGCCATGTCTGTACGAGTTCAGGCACACGTTAAAGATCCGTAGCTACCTAGATAGCTTATACGAAGACTGGCTATCAGAGGGCTAGGCAAAATTACCAGGTCGCCTCCTGGTTTTTTTGACGCTATCTGTATCAGAGTGCGAGCTGTGTAAAATAATTATTTTTTTAAAATGTAAATTGATCTTTTCTCTACACAGTCAATTTGGTCTGGCAAGTTTTTAGAGAAGCTAAAATTGTGCTGCGAATTTCTCTCGAACGTCTGTTTCCATTGTAATCCTATGGGAGAAAATATCTCTCTGGGACTTGTTAGCGTCTCAGCATCGGTTTTCATTCCGTGCAACTTAATTCAGAATCTTAGAATTTTTGGTTATTTATAGTTGAAAATTTAATCTTAATTTTGAGTTTAAAAGTGAACATACTAATGCGACTTTACTGACGCGTGGCGCGCCACCTGGAGGAATTGCAAAGATGGCTCTGAAATTCCGAGAGCGATTATCTCTCCAGGTGTCATTCCCTATATACCTCGGTGTTCAACCCCTTTCAATTCTTTGTTCATTCAATTCAACCACATAAGTTAGTGGCACGCTCGCCATGAGGTGTGAAGTGGTAGTCCGTCCTCAATTGGCTAATAAGTGGGCAAAAGGCTCCCTACTCCCTACCCCCTGTTAGCTTATTAGTGACGTTAGGAGGCTCGTTGTCGCCGACGGCGTTCCCCCGAATTGTTTGGACACGCTAATTCTGCGCCCACCGTTTGCCGGTGCCAATCATGGCCCCACGCGTCGCGTCAAAACGAGAGTGGTCGTCGGAGGACCACCTTGGTGGCGCTGACTGACTGATTACTTATTCTCGGCGGCGACCCTCGCGGCGTCGTCATGGCGACGCTCTCGCCATTCCCTCCCCCCTCCCCCCTCCCCCTCACCAGCGCCACAGGCTGACCTGTGCGTGTCCGTAACAAGGTCCTGAAGAGGGGTCCGGCTGCGCCACGGTGAATACGTGTTGGCCATATGATTCGCCGCTGTCAACTTTGAATATTACATTAGGCCTCTGCATGCGGACGTCCACTGATTGAAAACTTGTGTAGCTTCCTCGGCACAGCGGTCGTCAAACTGTACTGAGATCGGACGTCCGTTTTGGTGGTCATTCAACACTGACGACCTTTGAATGTATTTACTATGGGCGTGCCGCAGCATCGCTTCTCTAGTACAAATTCGTTTTTAATTTATACTTGTACAGTGTACATCCCTGGATTTTGTGCTTGCAAAAGCCACAGCTGAAGAAAGTTACATTTTTATTGGTGGGATTAGGATGGGATAATTACTGAAAATATGTTGACGAGGTATAAAAATAATAAATTTGAATCCGTTGTCAAGGTGTGTCGAGCTCGACAAAGAAAAATAATGACTAAATGTAGATAAATTAATTGACGTACTCATTTTTTAAAACTTCCCCTCACTGTAGTCTCTGCACTACAGGCATTTCTGTACTCCTCTTGTTGCTTAGACACTATGCGAGGGGCACATTTTCACCAGTACCCCGGGATCGAAATTATCGAGAGCCTTCGCCGGGAATCGAACCCGGGATCACCGAGCCACAGTCAATCGTAATACCGGCTGGGTTACGACGAGCCATTTTGGTGAACGAACATTGTTAAATAATAGTAAGGCTCGTTGGGAGATGATTTATTAATTGTAATTCTTATCATGACAGGTAAATAATTAATTATAATTACTATTACTTCTCTGATTCTGATTTAATGCTGTTCCAAAGATATTGGAAACTGTTTTCTGTCTCAGTTAGGAAAACATCTTGAATAAAGATGTTATACTTTGCAGTGTGGCGTATATATGATAGTTTGTTATAGAGGGTGTTAGTTAGTCTCTTGTTTCAGTAAAACTAATTTCCGAAGTCAACGAGGGTTGTAAACGTAATTTCCGAAGTCAGCTCGACACGGCAAATAATCAATACAAGATACAACGACACTTTCGCACACACACGTTTAGGACTTACAGCTTTGCTGCTTGGTAACCGTAGCACGAACTATGCAGTATTCATGCAAACTGACATCGAACCCTCAGTCTCTGGGATCTACTAACATATGCTGAGCCTTCTGTGGTTTGATTGACGTGAAACCAACATTGCCACAAATCCGCGTAAATTGTTTATCACTCTCAATCTTAATTAGTGCAACCCCCTTGGTATGGCGAAGTCTGATTTCGCATTGAGATATGCTTGTATTTTTACGTTATGAACATCTGATACAATTCCGAATATACCTGTAGCTTTCTCAACACATATGTTTGATACATTCATTTTTGTTTACTAGAAACATTTTAATTGTTAGACTATTTGTCACATAAATTGAACAGCACTTTATAAGATTCCAGGCGCACGCAATTTCTGAAATAAACTTACTAACACATTGGAACAATCTTAATTGTTCAAGAATATCGCATTCGCATTTTTAAGAATGCTCTATAAAATAATCTTAGAAATGATTGCCCCATTCCAGTAAGAGGAATATTTAAAAAAGATATTTTTAAACACAACATTTTCAATGATTAAATTTAAATTAAGAACATTACATTTAATTAATTTACTAAAAATGAATGGTCTTCATATCATATTGTAGGACCCTACACGATTTAATTGCCAAAATCGTCATTCGCCGTGATTAGCTTTGCGACAAAAACAATCGATTGATCCATCAATAACTGATACAGTCCTCTGTTTCACTGGAACGCCACCAGAGGATACTAACATCAGTCATGCACAGAGACGATACGATGACACGAAACCAACGTTGCCATTTTAGTTAAAAGAAAGGAAATGCAATATCTGCCTTGCTTTTCTGACTCAAAAATAAACGTCCCGTTTTTGTTGGCATCGGGTCTCAGGTACATCAGGATCTCGACACTTCTGGCTTTTGATATCGTGGCCAACTTGTTCCGCGGTGAATTTTTAAACGTGACTAGTCGCCGACGACAGGAGCCTCTACAGAGATGGGGGAGGGGGGAGCAAGAGCGAATCCATTGTTCGAGATTAAATATGAAAAGAACTTGAGCGGAAGAAAGAGCACACAGCAAATCGAATCCATTCCATCGAGCGAGCGAAAATAATGAGAAAGTGCATAAAATTTTCAAAAGAATCTACACGAAAATTGATCGACTACAATGCCGCAGCACTTATTTCAGCATATAATAGGTTGTCGCACTCTTGTTTAAAAATCAACGCGCCCCGCCTCGACAAAATGTAAATCGGGGGGATGGTGGACGTACCAGAATAAATGACCTATAAATATCGTACAAGAGCCGGCTCAGTGACTATAGATGAACCTATCAAATGATCTGAGCATGTGGTTTTAACGTTACTTTGTTTTATGATATGACGTTATACCGAAAAATGAATTACGGTCAATTTGTCTTATCTCGTCTATCGTCTAGATTCGAAAGGGTCTCTGGAATATTAAATATAATATTCCCGTTCGTTCCAATTCGAGCCAATCTGTCTAATGGAGTGTCCTGAACTGCCAACCCACCAACGCATTTGGAGAGGAGGTTGGAGAATCGAATCGCTGGTTCCACAAACAAATTTAATAGTCACCAAACTCATCTGTGAACGAACAGTTCGGTTACGTGTTTACGATCCGTGCGATCAATATCCGGAGTCTGTTTCCCGAACGAAAGCTGCTTTCGGGGGTTTTAGCATCGTCGCTGCCTTTAGCGCAATTAGCGTGATTAGAAATATTTCCGAACAGAGAAGATCGAGAAAATAATTCACCATGTACGCTGCCAACTTAATCACACTGCTTTTTTTTCTCTCTTCTCCAGTCGGGCTAAAGTTAAATTCGGTGGCACCTGAGTGGTTTCCGTTTTAAAGTTGAATTGAAGTTGAGTTGCGTGAAACCTCTTTTTAAGTGAAATTCAATTACTTCTGATCCACAAAACGCTTATACCTGCGTTATTTTTTGTCGACTAATTTGAATAGAGAAATATACTTTCACATAGTACGGTGTCTTTATCGTCACACATTTGTTGTTGCCTTTAAGACTTTAAAGTTGATAAAGTTGATAATCAGGGTGCACATGTTGGTCTTTTTCAAAATCTAAATCAACTTCATACAACTTCTGAGAAAATCAAGTTCTCAAATGAGGATTTCTGAGAACCTTATTTTCGTCATCACCACCATTTGATCATCATGAAATACTGAATTTGACCGTAAATTCGAAAAATATTTATCATTTGCATCGATAATATCAAGCGAATATGTGGTAATTTTGGCGATTTTGGGTAATATCGCGGTTTTGTGCGGCCCTTTTTAAAAGCGCTTTTGTAAAAACCACCAATATTGCAATAAATGCTAGATACTATGATGGGCGCGGCCATCTTGTGGAGTGTCAATTAAAGTGAAATACAATTGGAAATACAATTTTAATTCTACTGTATTTGCATAGATCTCATAGACTGGCTACTCACTGTCGCAGACTCCGTCGTTATCCGCCAAAATAGTTCCAATTATTTGTAAATAAATGTAGTAGAATTGTGAGTTTTATGGATTATGATTGAGTTTAGCGAGGTAAGTGAATGTGATTTTTGCAAATATTAGTCCAATTGTATTTCACTGAAACAGCTGAATCATCATTGTGCCATTTTCGTGGGCGCAGTGATTCTCAAATACTGAAATTGGGGACTCTGAGGCGACCATAAATCGAAGTTGATTCCTCCACTTGCTATTTGAGCCAAACTCATGACGAAAATACATTTTTCCCTCAAAACCATCGATTGAGTGGAATTGTTTGATTGTGCGCATGCGAAGATGACGTAATTTGATGTTGAGAATCAAATTTGAAAGACCAAAATGTGTCCCCTGGTCTTTACTCGATCGAGTCTTTCAGGGGAAAGCCTCGATTGCGTCACCTTCGCAGTTTTAGGTTTAGCTAACCTGTATATTATATTTTGTGGTGTTCTTATAACAGCTGAGTGGATCGACCTGTATTATACCACACATACAGAATAAGGAATCATTTCCTCAGATCTAAATATATGAAATCTCTCTCTCTCGGTGAACACAGCGACGGGGGTTACCATACATTCAAAAGAGCGATATTCTGCACCACTATTGCTTCGTACATCCAATTAAACCACAACCCCATATCGCAGTGTTCTGTAAGCGGGGCTTCTGGGTGCAGATAGCCGGGCATGCGTATTACAAAGGCTTAACTGCCGACTTTCAGTCGTTCATCTCTGTGTAAACCACGTCTGGAACGCTGGCGGATGGAATGGGGGCGGGGTAGGGCGGGATGGAAGCCCAGAAACTCCGTGTAAGCGGCATGTAAGCAACGTCAACAGAAATGGATTCTGGAAAGGCGTATCATGTTGATGTTTAGGCGGATATGTGATGTACGAACTACCCCTACCAGGAAAGGAAAAATGAGTGTCGCAGTAAGCTCTTGTAGTTTGAAGTGCATGTAATCTTAAGTGCATTTTGTTCTGCACACACACACACACCTGTGACTCAATGTGCTATACAGTAGGTAGATATATTTTAATGTGAAAATCGGTTATTGGCAACATAGAAAGTGGAAAAGAAATGTTGAACTCTTATCATTTTGTAGTTTTAATGGTTTCACTGTATGATATTGCAATCGTCGATTTAAGGAGCACCGCATCGTATGCATTATTAATTGATATTCAGATAAAAAGCAATTTATTTTTATGCGATCAGTCTTTATGCCTTATGATCAATTATTTAAATATCCAGGGTACTTTGCCGTGCCAAATAAAAATTAGTTTAATAAATATTCTTAGAGAATGTATTTTGGAACACTTATCTTATTCAAAAAGTTATAAATGCATTTAACATTTTAAAGTTATTACAGAATTTTTGACAGCCTTTTCGCTCATTGTAGGATAATTTGGTAAATGTCTGTCATTTGTGCGGTTATAGTTTGAATTTCTTAGTTCTATTTGGTCTTTATAATTAATTTAAATTTATTTTGCGACCCTATCAGTTTTCAGAATGTCCAGTATTCATTTATTAAATAATACTGTAATTGTGCTTCACGTGTTCTTAACTATGATAAACTGATGAGCTGAAAATCATAATAAAGGTATAAAGTTTGTTCATATTGTACCGATGTGAGGGTTTTAGAATATATAGAAAATGCGGCATTATCTCAGCGTGACAGTTGAGCAAGTCCAACCTTAGGTGCTCGGCACAAAACAATGAGACCGTCGAGCTGCAAAAGCCTATAAACAGTTGGAGACAAATAGATTTAGCGGGGCCAACCTAATTGCATTAGCCACTAATCCCGTAAACAACGTGAGCCAGGAACGACGACCGTTTATCTTGTTGAGACCACCCCATGTACTATTCATGTTGCCACACATGAGCGAGCTTCAGAAGAAAGGACATAGATAACCTGTCATGATTCATTTTTTTAATGATTTAAACGTGTCATTGTTTAGCTAACCATCAGCGAGACACCAGCGTCTGGATACGTCTGAGAACATTTTAAAGTGTCGCTACGAGGGTTGGACCCCCCCCCGAGGGTCTCAGGAATATTTTTGTAACGATGGAAATGGCGTGACGCGATTCCGCTCATTGGTTCTATCGATTTAAAACCACAATGTGCACCGTTCAGACTTCTACCGTACGGTTGAATAATACAGATGTTACACCTAGCGGATCTCGATACACTGCTTTGAAGTTCAATTGTGGCAATTCTTTTTTTTTGGGGGGGGAGGGAAAAGGTTAACGCTCTATCAAATAAAATTATGGCGAACCGGATGATTTGTTTCGTTGGATTCAACTACGAACGAACTATGCAAATCTGAATGGCAGATCAGCGTTAACGGAACAATGAGCATTAAATGGTGTTAATCACTTTTGGTAGATCTCCGAAAATATATGTTCTTTTACTACTGGAAAGTAAACAACTGGTAAAAGGTCTAGTGTGAACGCGGCTTCCGTGAGCTTCAATACTGATGGTGTGAAAAATCATTCCTTAATCAGAAAGGACTGAGATTGATCGATGGTCGTTCTTCTGCGAAGAAAACTCTCGACCTCAACAACAAACCACTTGCGTTGACAAAGCGTTTACCCTCACTAGCGCCGCGTAGTGGTCGGTTAACGTTACGATATTGCTTGTTTGAAATTGGTGTAGAATCTTTCCACCACAACGTGGCGCTAGCGAGGCAATCCGATCGGGTTCCGTCCATTGACTTTGTGAAAGTCTCCAAGCGTGTGTGCATGGTTCAATCCGATAAAAAGTCAATCACTGCCAGCAGTGCGCTCCGATGTCGAAGGAAAAGAGACGAAAGTTCGCCCGGACGCGTACACGATGCGATGTCCGAATAGATGAGTGGCCAAAACACATTAACCCCCGCCAGCCATATACGCAATATCGATTAATAAACGAGCCCCGAAGTTGATGGCTTGGGTCGGCGAATTGTTGCTATACAGGTTTGATCGACTTGAAAACAATATGTCGGTGATGAAACCTGAACCGTCTCACTCTTTCTAAGTCTAATTGACCAATGCGGTCTGATGGACCATCTTCGAGTCTCCCTGACGCACTTACGAATCACCCTGTACCGAGACTCCAATATTAATTAATTTAGTGAACAGTTTCCAGGCACCCTTTATATCTTCCTAAGTCCACTATTAGCTTCTTAAGTTTCTTTTAAGATTAATTATCCGAAAAGAAGCTACACCATTCGAACTAGACGGAACCATTTATTTTTTAATTAGTAAGTAGATTTCTTATAGAAACAAATCAAGACAATTCCACGGAGTCATTTTAAATTGTATTGTATTAATTTGTTATTTGGCTGTTGTAATATTTATTTCCTCTGGATTTATATTTCTTTGCTCTGAAATTCCACCAGGGGTAATAAAAGGATGTGGTTAATCTAAACATATATATGGTGCCTCCGTTGATTTATATTGCGAAGTGGTCTCCGACGAACGCTGATCGACTGATTGAGGTGTTGTTTACTTGCGGCGCTCTCTGTAGGTGCCCCCCCTCCCGATTGAATAACTCACGGACGAATAATATACGCACCCACTGATGTGTAGCTCTGAGATTGCACCGGTGTTAAAGTGACGGTTGCAGTTCGTGCGGTTTCGAGATTGCAAAAACCCGACGGCAATTCATGGAGATCAATATGTGCATGCACCTGGTACGTGTATATAGAACCCGACCCCCGGGTGGAAGCAATCACTGCTTACGTGCGTGTATGGCGGAACATTGTCATTAGATAAAACAGTGTAGAGGAGAGGAGGAAACACTAAATATATGATATTTACGAAAAGGTGCAATTGCACGCCAAGACGGATGAGGAACTTCATAAAATATTTCAACAAAAATCAAAACTCTGGACATTGTTTTAAACGATAAGACTCTTGTCCAAAATATGTCCATGAACGAGACGATCGTATGGCGTCGTCAGCCACTTGAAAATGACCAGACGGTCGAGAGAGCTCGTAACCGTCTTTTACTATAGGACATTTCTTCAACAATTTCAATAACATCGTATTTTTGTTAAAAGATTTTATTATTATTAAATATAATATTTGTTAAGGCAGTCCACCAGCGTGTTCCTATGTATTTAATCTGATTTCAAAGGAGGCTCTCCCGAAAAATTCCAGAGGTCTCGGTCGGGAATCGAACCCGATTCACTGCAAACACGCTCACCATCTATATCAGAGCTGCAACTAAATCTTATTTAAAAACAATACTCACATGTCATTCATTTTATTATTTAAAAATAAATTTTAGTCCAACAAGATAATAAAGGTTTTGAAAATGGGTTTAATCTTCAGGCGTTCAAACCAGTTGCTATGATTTCACATATTTCTATTGACTGCATTGTTTTGTTGGTGGCATTGTCAATATTTTCCAATTACGAGCAAATTCAGTAATCATTTAATACCACATGCCAGTATTTAATGGTACGGTTATTTACTCATGGGGATCGAATTTTGCTACAATTGTTGGACGCTGAGAGATGGAGCGATCGGAAACGTCCAACTGTCACTAACTGAAATGCGAGCACCTCTTATCACCTACACTCTGTCTTGATTTAATTTAACTTCTCCTACAACGTGTGAACGGCCACTCTGTTCTCTAAGTCCTCCTGAGGCCCATGTTGTGTTTCAATTCATTTAATTGCGTCTTGTCAGGTTGTATCAGGGACTCTTCTGAAATTCAAGACGCCTTATTCATTCCGTCCGAAGGACATGCCGATGAGGCTCTTATACATTTGCAGTTACCAGTGCACTAACTAAATGAGACCACATTTGTTAGAATGAAGGACTATTTTTTTAAAGTGATCACAGGAAATGCTCTAACTCAAGTCATAAAAAGCTGAAAAACTCACTACGATGTCATTTTTGTTCAGGTGTATACTCCGGTCACTATTAAATTTTTTTACAAAATATATTTCTGTCATGGTTCCTAATGTTTCGACTTGATGTCAAAATGATGTGGTGAATCAATTTGAAGTGTGAACCTATGATCTCACGAGGCTTCTTCTCCCCCCATTTTCTCGTTCACGGTTTTCCAGCACGTCCATGAAGTTGGCACACCCACCTTGGAATTTTGGCTCAAAATTTTGGGAATAATTAGTGCTACATTTGTGCC
>JAQGBY010001742.1:0-27162 GCA_034698785.1 Mycogona germanica | reverse complement strand
TTTTTAGATTGGGATTCAGAATCTCCGGCGAGCTGCTGCACCAAACGATCATCCAATTTTTGTAAAGGTACTAGCTGAAATACCCGGTTTCACCGTGGTTCATAAAACTGGGGTGTGCGATTTTGTTGGAATTTCCTTTTATTAAAACCGATTCCTTTTTTTACCATCTTTGCGGTTGTGATTCATTAGTCACGCCCCAATGGCCCAAAGAAATGTTTGTTAAGGAGGGAGGTTCACCAGCAATTGTGCTCACTATATAACCCCTCAGAGGGCGACTAACTTGGTAATTTAATCGTACAGGCACGGGTTAAGGTATACTTCCATTCCGAAAGAATGCGTGCGAAGGAATTTCTCTCGCCCGAAAAATTCCAAAGGTGTCGAAATCGGTTGGAATCAAAACAACGATACGGGCATTTGAAGGCAATCATGTTAGCCAATACTCCACTCGACACCTCTCCACGTGGCCCATGTTCCCAGATATCACGATACATGTCGATAGTTCGATAATATTGGTAGCGCAGTCAGCAACAGACTGGGTGCATGGCAAATTCAAATCTCCCGCCTTTTGTTCTCCCAAAGATGCGGTTTCTAGTCCTATGGGTATCTTCATTACTTTGAATTTTTTTTTCATTTTTTCTTAAAAATACATTCTTTTTTTAAAAGGCTTTGGCTGATATCGTGAAAAACCATCTCGACTCTGGTGAGCCATTATCGCCTCAGATGCTGCTGCAGTGCCCAATGTGCACCAATTCTTCCTGCTACGAAATGAGAAAATGGTTCAAGTGTGCGCAATGGAGACCAAGTTAAAGCACTTGGTAATTATTGAAGACTCGAGTTTTAAGAAGACAAAATATATTTTGTTATCAAAACAATATCATCTAAATAATATATTATAAACTCAAACAAACGTGATACAAACGCTAATAAACGCTAATCAATTTTATTTAAATTATTTGGGAAGGCTTATTGGTTTGTTCAAATGTTTTCTATACAAACATAAGCGTATGTGATTACGTAAACGTAAGGAGTAAGCGTTTCAAATTTGACTCGCATTTCTTTAATCACAAATTGCAATAATGACATTTTTTATTACTGCTTGTCTATAAGATTTGAAGAAATAATGTAAGACTCCTCTTTTTCATTTTTATCCTGATATATTTTGTAAAGCTTGGAATCGCAAATGGAATTATGAAATTGGTGATGTCAGGGAATCTCTCTTTATTGGGCGTGGTTTAAACAGGATATTTGTCGTCCTTGCAGTACAGTATTTTCAGTGAATTGGACTGTTTTGCAAAATTTTATTTTTGATAGTATGTATTATGAAATGTTTATTTTAACTGTTTTACCAGAATAGTATGTTTATTATTGTTGCTGATGGCGTTACACTTTAGTTGTTTGCTGCACTAAATGATTTATTAGTGACTTATAAAGTGTCAGAACCCAGACAACCACACTCAACTTTATTTAATTTGATGAACAATGACAAGAAGATTATGACATCTCAGTAACTTACACAAGCTAATGAAAATTGATGTGATAATTTCATGCAATTGCAGTAATGCTACTACGTTTATTACTGTTCAGCGAGGTTATGAGCTGGCCATTTTTTTCGTTTTCTTTTTATTTTAGCTTTTTCTTCGTCACCTCGATGCGTAATCTGATATGACACATATTTCGAATACAAAATGTTATCTCGGCCGACCTAAAATGACCACAACTTCTTGATATATTTTCAATGCATTCCCCATTTGCATTTCCGGTTATTTTTGTTTTTCTTATACATGTGAGCCTTCATCGCGTTCTTGAATAACCTTTACGGGGTTTTGTGAAACCTTTTCACGACTATCGGATCGATTTGTATGCCACGCTGTCTCGCGTTGCGCGAAATTGTTATTTCCATTGAACGGCTGTATAGTGAAAGGCTTAATTATTATAATTTCGATGTTGTTGAATTCATTTCTGATGCGAGTGCTGCACAGCATAACGGGTGAGGAAGGCACAGTTGCGGGCATTATTCGTAATTCTATTTTCGGGTTCAAGCGTGCGTTGATGAAAACTTGCCTCTTTACCCTCTTTGGACCACTGTCGTATTTTTAGACATCTATGGATTCTCAGTTTTCTATCTTCCCAACTCCAACCTGGACCTGGGGGGGGGACAACCTATGACCTGGAACCGTGATAGCATAGAGTAGAATGGGAATACAGTGTTCTTTAATTAAATCAACCCAAATTGGGATTTGAACTCTGCACTTAGCATACAGGCCCGAATGTCACTCATCATTTAATGAGATTCTAAGTTCATGAGCCATCCCAACCATTTGAATGTTTTTCTCATGTTACATGTAAATGTCGTAACGCTCGAAAATTATTCATTCAAACGAGTGGCTCTCGTGAATTTTTGGCATAGAAAATATTTGGAAATGCGGAGTTCTTGTGTTACAGAATATTGACAATTTTCATAAACTACAAGCTATGAGGATTGTCCGCAAGTTCAGTCAATCATCCGGAGATCACCGTTTTAACAAATTATTTGGAAAACGCCCAAAAAATGCCAAGATGTGTCATTGTATAAATAAATTTTAATTTGTGCAGTTATTTCGTCTTTGTACGTTTTTTTTATCAATCACTAGTTTCTAAGCACTACAGGCGTTTCTGTAATTCTCATGGTGTTTCGGCACTATGAGAGAAAAAAATGAAAGAAAATTAGGACTGCTCGGTTATAATTACTATTTTTAATTATTTTGTTTTGAGAGTACGTTCCGGTGATTTTGAAAAGAAAGATATTTCTTAACAGGTGGACTCCTTAATTAGGTTAGGGGTCTCAGCAGGTGACAAGGTTTCCCCTCATGGTCAACCCATTCCGGAATTGGGTTCCATAATTGCTTTCCGAGAACGCTTATTATTTTTATTGTTAATATCGCTTTTGCCGATCGAATGGCATGAACAAAAGTGTCCTTATAGCGTTTTTCCTCTAGCGCTTTCTAAAACGGATGGTTTTGATTATCGGTCGTTATTTTCCTTGCGTGCGCCTCTGGCATCGACAACCGACAAACTTTAAATCGGGGGTGGGCGTATTCAGTCTATTTTAGGATGTACGAGAATCAGATATTTTTGTAATGAAAACTCACCTGAAAAATCCTGTTTCTGCAACTCGAGATTTATTTCGTGATCCATTACAGCTCGTCGCAATGGAAATATTTGGTACATAATGAAATTTAGCTAATAAAAGAGCTAGTCTCATTGAGCACTTCGAGAAATTTATAAAAGGTTTAATTAGACGTATTACTTCTATCGTTCAATTCAGAAATTATTTATAGAAAGCGATAGGTTTAATTTTTATCCAGTCCACATAGTGAATAAGACTACAGCAGGAAGACCTTTGGCGTATATCATGATCTACAGGCAATGCTGTAAAACTCTTGATGCTTCAGCACTACAACAGGGACAAATTTTCACAAGTATCCCGGGATCGAATAATCGAGAGCCCGATATGTCTTCCGATATGTCAACATCGGTAGAGTGATACATAATCTTCGACTGTCAGATTATGACTCTCGTGATCTATTCCTGATGCGCAGAGTGATCTTTAATCTTGAAACAGTGCTGCTATTTTCATTTTTCGGGAATTCATTAATCACTTACATTATAGAAGAAACTATAATCATTTTAATGAGAAAGATCAATTTGTTCGAAAGATTAACTCAAATTAAACGAAATACAAGTAAAAAGAAATTTCCTTCAATAATAGCACATTATTTTAATCTGAAAACATTTGCCAATGTAATATGAAATTTTATTTAAATTTGATAGGCACCCCGAAATTGTTCATTTTGTTCGAAAGATTAACTCAAATTAAACGAAATACAAGTAAAAAGAAATTTCCTTCAATAATAGCACATTATTTTAATCTGAAAACATTTGCCAATTAATATGAAATTTTATTTAAATTTGATAGGCACCCCGATATTGTTCATTTCATTTTCGTGGAATGCTGAAATGGTACCACCAGGAGGCGTGCAAGTTTATCTTGGCCCAAAGATATGCCCAATTCATCCACTGCTGTTCGTCGTGCAACCTATTACGAAAAAGAAAATGGCTTTGAACTTGAACTTACGATTCATGATCTTTTAATTTGCTGTTGCTTTAGTTCAACTTGTAGGCCTGTAAATATGATGTCAGCCCCATGATAGTGATTTCCATCGAGGGTACCATTTCGAACATGTACTGTGTCTCGGATTTCAAGTCAGCAGCTAATGATTAAAACGACGATGCGTCACAAACTAGTCATTTGTATTTTGGTTAAACAGGCTTCGCGATTGGTTCATATGCAGTGACAGCAGTGACGCATGTAGTCCTATGGGAATACATGCAATAGACATCGTAAAATTCTCAGTAAATATCAGACAAATAATGCTTGCTTTTCATTTTCATGTTCTTTTTAAATGTGGTAATTATGTGTGAATGCGACTTGTATAACCTGAAAGTTTATACAAGTGAAGGATAGTGATTGCAAGACAAAAGCAAAATAAAGGTGGTGGAAAATAAATTGTATTAAATAAAACAATTTATTTTCCACCACGAAATAACAAAAGGTTACTATTTTACATTATGTTACCATGTGGTCTAGTTTGAGAGTGCTTTTTTTGTTCGGTTTTATTGTGAAGAAACGGAAGAGGAAATATTAACAAATATTGGTAAGTAAAAAAATATTTTTTTTGTGAAATTCATGGATCCATTGAAGTTATGATTTAATCACTAAAATTGCATAAATTTTCAAGAACATTTGTAGTCTGTTTTATGTCCATATTTTATGTAAGTTGATGCAAATTGTTTCGGCGCACGTATCATTTCTTGTTTGCTCTCAGTTATGATGGCTATCGTTTGCATTTCCGAAATTCGTACTAATAATTCGAGACTCGCAGTTCCTCAATTCGAACAGAAAATTGCATTGACCTATTAAAGAATCATTTGTCGTACGCTACGATCGCATGAATTGCTGGTTTCCTTTTTCACCAAATTTAAAGAACTTGGCGTAATCGTTATGGGACTCATTTGTTGGCTTGCCGGTAAACGGATTATAGAGAAAATTGCGCTGTCATTTAGGAGACGAGCTGACTGAATTGGGATTGTTGCTGATCAAATGGGACTATGCATTTATATCTATGCATTCTATGCAACACCTTTGCTGATTGTTCGGACTTAGTAACCTAGCCAACTAGTCGCTTTCAGATCTCGTATGGTTCTACTACTAGCTACCATAAATCAGTCACATATTCTGATTGGAGTTCTAATTATTCTACTATGTGTTCCTGAATTTAGGACTTTACCAATCGGTAAGCCACGAGCCGAAGGTGCAAGGTGGCCAACAAGTAAAACTTTCACAATGTCAAACATATTTGTGTTTCAGTAATCAGTTTCTATTAAAAAATCATTTTTTATATTGAAAATACTATTTGCTTAGAAGTGCACCACTATAATTTCTGTTGAATATGATTTGCATCCTGAACCCTCAGTGCGATACAGTAATACATTGACTACATGGAAGTAATAGTTTCTAAAACAAGGTACCTCGATTTACTTTTGTACGGATTCAATCCAACGCGCCAGGGACTAATTAATGATGTTCTCTAATGTCCACGTTTGCGTGTAGGAAGACTAGGAGAGCTACCAGGAGAATATAACTGATTCGCGGTCGAGGTTTCTATTTTGGTCGCGATAGATACAATTATATCAAGATTTTCCGTGTCGTGCAACGGTTTATTTTGCCTTGCTTACAGACAAAACAAGACCGAAATGATTCGAGAAAGTTCTCGTGTTACGAGCATCATTCCTGAAATAAACACTCGGAGGAGTTTTGAGACTGCTCGCTCGCTGACTGCATCCCCGATGCCCACGGATATACCGAGCGTGGGTAGACAGATTCAACTTCTCTGCAGACGGTGTTTCGCAATAAGCCATCGAACCTACTACTCTGTATACATTTCTTTCGTGGAAGTTAATCTCTCCAAGACGCAGAAAAACGCTAGTCACTTTGTACAACTTCATCAAGTTCGAAGAGTGACTCAGCTTTAAGTCCAATAAGAACGTTCGCTGAACCTTTAAGACCATGCATGCACTCATTTTGATGTTTTTCATTTAAGCATGAAAATGCTTAATTGGAGTTTTAAAATTAAATTGAGTAAAATGCAGAATGTCTTTTTTGTAATTTTTGTTTTCAATTCAATATTTGTTCCTACTATATATAAGGAAGCATTAGGAAAGATTATTTAAAATTTCCGTTATTCTTATCAGCTGTTTAGAAGAATCTAATCCAATCAACGTGCATTCACGATACAGAAAAATTAGGTATTGTTTAAACATAATGTGGTTGTTCAGGCTGAATGGATTTATTTTGTTTCCACATCACTGTGAAAATCGTTATCAGAATATGGAACCATCTTTTATTGAACACTGCCATATTCCATCAATTTTTGTTCAGGAAAAAATATATTGTGAAAGAATGAAAATAATCCGAAATATTTTACAAATCTATATACAGTTAATGGTTTGTTTCGTAACAGCAACGTCCCAAATGGAATGACGCGAACAACTGCAACGCATTTGCAATTGGAGACGACTGAGCAGCGAACAAAGTCGATTTCGTTGAGCACGTCCATAGACGACCAACCGATCTTGTATTCTAGATACTCGCTAATGTCCGTGCAAGACAATACTCTGCGCTGTTGGTGTGGTGGCGAACAAACTTTGCTATTATTTCTACTCACACCCCTGGTATACCGCCCACGCCCACGCCTACACGGTCCCTCTTCACAAGTCTAGCTCGTCCCCACCCCCACCCCTCCATTCGATAGAGCTCAGGGGCACGGAAGTTTATCTTGTAACTCTCCGTTTCTATCTACATTCTCGACTGAGAGGGTTAAATATAGACATCACTAAGCAAAACAAATATCCGCATTCGACGCCCGCCACCTAAGCTGACATACTGCGTAATTTCTGAATTTATATGATAAAGAAAAGAAAAAAATGTGCGTTCGAATAGAGTTTGCGACGTAGTGCCGTCATTCGACGTGAGACGGGTGCTTCTTTTTTAACATGAAGTGACATCACATCAGCAGGTTATAGTAAGAAGATGAAGTATTTTGTCTCAGGCGCTTGCTCAGCCGATTCCTTCGTGACTACTATCAGCCCCTTGTTAGCAAGCAATCACACAATGCAGACTCGTATTGCCTGGTTGCTCGCTTCGGTGTAAAATGGGTTCAACTGATCATTGATTTGTGACGCCCAAGTGAGGCTGTATCCAAAATATTTACTCGACCGTATCTATGAAAAACATGTTTGATCTTATCTAACGCTTGAATATTTTTGTTGACAAATTCGGCACACTTTTATAGCATCAGGTGGCTGTTTGAGGAGTGGGCATTTTGCTCAATGTCGTTTATTTGGTTTGTATCGTTATTATAGCAGTGCAACCTAGATGAGAGAGGGATCAAAGTTTCAGCGTTGTCAAATCCTTCCAGACACCTAGGACTTTCGTTATCTCAAACGTAAACAATGTTAATGTTGTTCGGAATATACACAACATGTATACGTGTGCAAGTATAAAGGTTAATTATTGCACCAGAATAACATTTTAATTACGAGAGTATTATGTCAGATAAAAATCGGCCAATCAATAAAGAAGCTGACGAATTTGACATGTGGAGAGAGAGAGAGAGAAAGAGAGAACAAAAAATTTGTAACTGTAAAAGTTAAGCACATATTCTGTGAAATACTCAATGAAATTATAAAACCGAATATAATTTTCCCATTTTCATCCAACAACAAAATATGAAACTTTTTGATTAATAAATTTTCGTATCCTTAAGCATTCTGTTATCGTGTTACTCGGTGAAATTATGAAATCAGATACGAATTTTCTTTTGGATTTGGGCACAACCAATGGACATACGTACATTGTTTGATCAAGTATATACACATTTTAATATTCTGCTACCATACGAGTAAACGTAACTGTATTCTCCGGTAGACCCACTTTACGGTCGCAGTAATCACGAAAACAACATGCTCCACGTTGACTAAGGGGAATTATGATTGCGAAAAGTGGAAAACAATTGAATTACTAAAATGCAGACATGAAATTTGCAATACTGGTTTGGTCAAGTAGGCCTGTGTAAGAGGATAAAGGGGTGGAGTGGATAGTATCTGAGCACGTGAATATTCCATTTTAGCGAGCAAATCTCAAGTGGGGGCGTGTTAGTTAAAGAGAAATTCTATTATTGGGAGACTTATGCTGAAAGCAATGGCCGACCACATCACATATGGTTTCGAATCACGCTATTTTGCGTGACAACGTGTATGCAAATTAATTAGCATATTGTCACGGTCCCGTGCGTTCCCCTTTTTTCTAGTGCCACATATTTTTGTTAGTTCGAATGGCAAGGGTTTTTCCACATTAAATGTTCGCAATATATCAAGTGTTCGTAATAATGTAAATATTAGTAATATACTAGTGAATAGCGAATTGTAACAAAAAGGTTCGTTAAGTACAGATAAGTATTTTTGTGTGTTGACTTAGATGCGTTGACATTGCTTTCCAAATGAGCTCCATCTATGTGAAATATTGGAAAAATAATATTTCCTTTAATGCACTGTTGGCAGTCACATCTCTGAAATCATAAAGCATAAAACATAAAACAAATAGTAAACATCAGTGAGAAAATTTGCCGGCCTTCCGAAACACATACGTAGGCAGTTTGAATATAATGTCTGTGTGCATTGTCGTTTCAGGGGTCACTGGTCTCGCTTTCAAGTACAGGTGTAGTTTAGGGGCCAATTTTAAACTTATAGCGTGCAGAGGGTTTTATTTACTACTTCCGACTGAGAATGATTACGACTTTCGAGAGTGAAACATTGACATTACAGATATTGTGACAATTATAGAATAATTGTACGCTTCATCAGCGGAAATTTCTGAAATTTTAGGAAACTAAAATGAAAATATGCGCATGGACGTTTATAACAATGGTTTCCGGTCCCCACAACGAGACTATATACAGATGATGACATATACCAATATAAGATCTTGTTGCATCTGTTTCATGTTGCCTCTAAATACTGCCTCACAAGTCTTTGTCGATGCGGACTTTTTTCTGCGAACTAATACTCAAATAAAGTCATTTGTTTTAGATAACACGTTTCTCGAGTCTTTAGGTACAGGAAAAAAAGGCATATTTCCTTTTTAGATTTCCCTGGAGTGTTGGTGGGCGTCCCAGTAGTTGTTAAATATATCTTTTGTCTATTCCATGCCTATATGCCAAGTCGAGCATTTGCATAAACTCATGTGTTGCTCATTTGCATGAGGCGATGAACAGGTAGGCTGGTCTATTTAAAGAATATGAGAATTTACTTGTTCGAACGGTGCCTCCTCACTACGAATTCAGGAGACTGAAACTTTCCTACCATTGATAAGTGACAGAACTCTGTAATTACTGAAATATTTCCGTAGTAAAAGTACATAGATCTTCGTGAAATCTAAAGTCGTCGTTTCGTATTCAAGTTAAATAACTGAACTGTTGTTTTGATATTTAATGATATTTGATAGTTATGTGCAAAGTACGTTAAGTTAAAACATTTACTTTCATTTTTGGAAAAAATTGTTATATACAATTCATGTGCAGTTTATATCTTCCAAATCGTCTTATTATAATGAGACGACTTTTTATTTAAAGAATTGATTATTGAGAAAAGGGAACTTCATACAACGCACCGAAGAAGCTGCAGTCATTTTAGTTTGCAGTGCCCCCAACCAGAAAAAAATAATATTACCTTCATTATCCATGTGTGTAATTATCGCAATAAATTAATTCATGGTTTTATTGCTATTATCCCATTTAGGGTATGCCTTTTCAGAAATATCCTACTGTAAAATGTTGCCCAAAAAGAAAACGTGACCCAGTATTATTACTTCTGAAACATTTTATCAAATCGCATGATATTTTATATATTAATACTCAATTGCACCTCGGAGGGGTGATCCCCAGGCTGATCACCTCTACTTAGCGTAGTGCTCGGCCACGGCCACCACCAGGTGGAGGGGAGATGGAGATGTGCTCTGCCGGAAACGCAACTCTCTTCTCTCATCACTCTCAGCTGTCTATCTCTCGAGGGAGAGGTCACGGTTTGTCCACACTGGATCATTTGGTTCGTTAGCTTTCGTGGCTCGTACAATGAAAGTGTTCTTTCTATGAACTTGATCGCCTTGCGATCCATTTTACGAGTTTTCCTGCCTGTTACTTCGCTGCTGTGTGCTTAGTCTTCGGCGACGTCGCGAGGGAGTTCCATGGAGGGGGTCGTTGATCCGGACCCCGTCAACAATAAAAGTTATGATAAAATATAGGGTCACGTTTGTTTTTGGGCCACCCTGTATACTACTCAGTAAATGGCTCCTATGACGACTCCAACATTTACAATACACCTTCAGGCTTCACCTTCAGGTGTGCTGCGGCACAGTATCGGGGGTGCTTTTGAAAGTCAACACTTGTACTCGTTTTAATAAATGGTATTATCGATCGCAGTTCTATGTTCAGCTTTAGCCTGCATGAAATGGATTCGACAACTGACTAAGAAATTAAAAAAATGTATAATACATAGGTAGCAACTCATTCAAAGATATTATTTGTATATTTTTAACTTTTCTCATAGTTCTTCAGAGAGGCAACAGACGGAAACTTACACCACTAATTAGTTACACATTTGGTTTGTTTATATTCTATGGACCAATTCATTTTTGCGAAGCGATGTTTCATTAAACATATATTTTCTGACGCGTGTGGAGTGTTTTGTTTACCAAGAAATTCTTTCGATTTTTGATGTGATAGCAACCGCCATTGGCAATATATTAATCGACGATGACGAGAGTTGAACACCACCGAACCATGCACGTACAGTATAAAATTGACATCCAAATTGTTAACTCTCTGATATCAAAGCATAGCCGAAACTGATTTGGCGGAAGAGCGATGACGTATATTATCTGTAGAAGAAAAACGTAGGTGTGTTGTTGTCGTCTTTGGCTGAGTGAAAGTGGGATGTGCTTCATAACGGTACTGAATAATTTTGGAGGACGTCAAAATTCAAATTAGCGCGTGTCACACAAAATCCAATCATAAACTAAGGTATCCTGTTGCTAGAATAGGCCTGTGCAAAAAGTTCAACGATCCTTAGAAATTATGAGACCGTTGAGCCGATGCTTGGCCGACTTATAACGTCATAGCACTTGGCGCCCTCTGACGGTCAAATCAGATAACGTAGTCGGATCAAAACTTTTAATTGAAGTGATAACCATTTTCCCGCATCAGATTCAAAGCGACACAGCTGTGATTACAGACGCAGGAAAAATAAACGCACCCAGTCTTTAAAAATTCGGTTTGTGGTTTCAGTCCCACAGAAAAATGCATGAAAGTTATAAAATAAAGATTCAGAAAATGTGAGGCTTGAACTTGGAACTTATTAATATGCACATTGTGGTCGCTACTAAAATTAAAATTCATTGCTTAGACGACTGAAGCAATTCAATCCTGTGAAAAACTATTGATATTAGATGCTCTTAGATTTTTAATGGGGTGTCATTAACTAGATAAATACATTTAATCGATATAGACACGTCTACATTATTAACGATTTAGACATTATTTAATCATTGACTACGAATAGATCAAGTACACCGTTAACACCATATGACTCCACACTTCCCTCAAAGATCAACCAATAACTTTTCCCCTATCATATAATTATAGATTTTCCTGGGTTTCGTGGAACTGTGAAATTGTCTTGTCGTCTAAACAAACTGTGGAGATTGGGTAAATGAGAAGCTGAAATAACGACGTTAGTCGCGATTGGATAAGCAATGCATGAACAGCCGTATAGCAGTTGCGATACAATCCATTCAATTTGCATATTTAATTACTTTCTTGACTATTCCGTGCGCTTAGCATAGAATCCCTTTCATCAAATTGAAAAAAGCGGTATCAGATTTAAAATGCCAGTAGCACTCTCTGTAAGACCATTGAAACGGACAACTGAGTTGAGTTCAGGATCGCTTTAAAATGTATTCTGCTTTTTTAAGCCATTAAACAATGAAAATATTTTATTGACCAGAACGCTTCACAATTTGGAAAGACATTAAAGGCGCTTTATGACAGGCATTTTTCGCATTATGACAGGCGCTCTATTCGGCATATCATAATTCACTCATAATAGCGTTAGCAGCGTTTAATGGACGTTTGTCAAAATAAAATGTCGATGGTACTCTGATTATCAATTCATTAAAACCTGGGGGAAAACTGACTAGCTGAAACGCCGTCAAGTAAACATTGACATAGGCCATATTTTATCATCAAGGGAAAACATTAAATGGTGTGGTGTAATGTGTCTCTGTTTTGTTTTTGACCGTTGCAATTTGATAGTTGGACACCGAAATAAAATTAAAATTATAACGTATGTCTCACTGGACCCTATATTTAATTATACGCTAAAATATTGCTCTGAGCTGGGCTCATTTTAATGTGAAACCCTGAAAACGACGATTCACAGGAGGATTTACTTATTTTTCCGCATCCGACTTCTCATGATCACTGCATTAGCCTTTTTCCCTTTTGTCCACAAACGTGAGTTTCAGTGCCAAACAGTTTGCCGGTGTTCACCGGGACAGTTGTCGGATCCGTGGGGGTGGAACAACTCCGGACGTGCGTGTGCAGGACGTACAACGACATCAGCTAATGGACGTTAATTTGTTAGTCTATCGTAATTGTTTAATCGGGAATTGGTCGCGGCAGCAGCATCAAAGGCCAGCACAGAAATTTCTGAAGTGGGTGTTATACGGTTAGCAAGCGCAGACTCTCTATGTAAAGTTTAAACGGTGGACAATGGGGAATATTGCCCAGTTCATCTACCATATCATTAGAAGATTATTGTTAGCGCAAGGTGATTAGTCTTGGTAGGAAGGCTGCACCGACTCTGTGTCGATTACAGGGCGATACATAAGCAGGATAAGTTTTGTCTCGCCTTGGGAGAATATACAGTTTTCTCAAGACGTGACTGGCGCGGGCGAAATTATGTTAGGTGCCAAATGGACCAAAATGAACGCTGCATCGGGTTGGGGTAAAACTATTTGCCCAACTACTTTATCATAGACAATAGCTGGTAGCTCATATACAATATGAAATTGAGAGACTGAGCCAGACACTACAGGTATAACTCTACTTGGATCATTCGGAAAAGATCAGAAATCTAATTACCAGCCCGGATGTGACTGCTTTGTACTAATGTATGGATTTCTCTTTTTACACACGCTAAGCTGACAAAACCATTTATTTGTGCATTATACAACTTGTAGATTGGCTACCGTAAGGGACAGTGTGCACAATAAATGAAGGAGTGGATTCAAATAAAAATAAAAATATGGAAAGGTTTGTCAAATGGAATGAAATTTAACTTACCTGCTGGTAGTAGCTTTCTATTTTAATTGGGTATCGAACGCACAACTCTGTGAGGTCGTCATTCGAATTATTGAGGTACAAACAATACAAGCGAAACACGATACAACACACACAACGAAGTATTTTGGTGCCATTCAATTTCTCGAGGAATTCTGGCTGGACGCTGGCTGGTTCGGACAAACTTATAATATCATATAATATAAATCATCCACAATTGCACGTACATGGCAAACCATACCTGGAAGTGGATTTATCAAAGAAACAGAAAGCTAATGAACTGACTGAAGCAACAAGATGGCTCACCAGATCACTGTGCTGAAGAAACAAGAAACAGTTTTAAGTGTAATGGTGGTCCAGAAAATCTACCAAAATATGACTCGTGGCTTGGACGAGCTGAAACACAGGATATTGGGAACTATGGACGATCTCGATCAAACAGTTATCCGAATATGCGTCGCGATATCGCCCAATGGTGAAAGCATTTCCGCGATTTCAGCCAAAGTCTCACACAAAAAAGATTACTTTAAACAAATAAGTTATAATCATTTTGTTTCATTACCTTTCATTCATGTGTGAGTAAAATTTCATTAGTTTCTATTAAAATGTGACTATTTCTTATGAGTCCCTTTGAATCTTCTTGATATAATTTACCCAGCTATCGCATTTCGCTTATGTTCATTGACCTCAAGAATTCGAATTATGACGTCACGAATTTGTACGTGCGCATAGGCATTTCAAAATGAAAGGGTGTGCATGTTAAATTTCTTTCTATTTGACAAACGGTTTCCTATTTTAGCTTGAAATTTGAATCCACGCCCTCTTATTGCACAGACTGTAGAAACGTTTGATGTTGTGAGGCTACGTCTTTATCGGCTCGAGTTGACCATTTGCTGATTGTCCTCCAGAGACTCCAAATTTATTCGATTCGTTATTCTTCCTAAAAGGATGAAACATAAGATGAAATTTATCAGACACAAGAAGAAATACGCAATCTGTTTATTATTTTACTCCTATTTGTTTTTACTGCATTGCTTTCTTTACCAATAACAGTGTGTGGTTTCATGTGTAAATTATTCTAATTTTAAAAACAATTTTATCTGAATTACAGTCTGTACTTTTTGCTCTGCAACTTTCCTTGTCGTCCCAAAATGGTAGAACTAAATTAAAAAGACAAAAGATAACGGCAGAGCTTTCTACCAGCTAATATTTGTATGAATAATCAATACAATGAAAATGATTACATGAAATACTTTTTTCTTATCGAATTTCATGATCTCGAATTCACAGTGAACAGGTAATTCGTTCGTTATATCAACGGCACATTTTTCTTTATTTTTAATTTCGAAGTAGTAAATCTTAAGGAATTGGAGAAATGAAGTCGTCTATTGTCGCGTTCTATAAGCTTAGTTTTGATGTCCACAGTTGGGTCTTGGGAGGTTAGTTACTTTCCCAGTGGTTCAAAAGGCCGGAGAGTGCTTCAGACGTAATTGCCTCGTTTTTGCGGGTTCCGTGACATTGTTTTTTGAATTGGAGCAAATTTAGATCGTTCATCCGCAAGTCCGGGCAGGAGGACTTGCCGGTGCACCAACGCTTTTTGTGTCATCTCCCGTTACCTGAATGTGTGTGTTTTTGACTGGGTTGATGGGGGTTGGGGATAATGAAAGAGAAAATAAAAGACCAAACCTCGTTTTCAATCAGTTTAATGGAAGATGCAATTAGAATCGTTGCGCCGGTGCGAACTCCCGACTGACAATCCGGACGGAACTAAACGTCGACCAGCGAGCTAACAAAGAGAGACAGCTATACAGTGTGCCCAGTTAACAGTATGACGTATTTCATTAGGTATTGTCTGTTGCTGTTCCGCAGCTGTTCCAGAGCAACAGACAATACCTGTAATTACAATAAATATCCTTCAACTCCTATTTCCCCAGAGTATGTCGACAGTGGAATAGCCTAAATGAGTCTCAAGTCAAGAGCCTGTTAGGATAGGACAACCACACCTTTGTCCTTAACTGGTCATTTGACCCCCGCCATAGGCCCCATCTGGGGCTGCTTGTGGGTATATATTGTAATTGTAATTGTAATATTCTTTAAGTTCAAAGAGTTGGGGCTCGTTTTTCTTTTTGTTTGCTTACTAGAATAAGCTTTTCATTTTTCAAACGAGAAGTCTTTCTTCCTTATTTGAAACTTATGGTCCAGCTGATGCCACCAAAACCGAAAGTATAAATGCCCTTCTATGCTAGTCAAACACTTTTCTAAAGAAATCGCAGTGTTAATAGCAATCAACCAGTGAAAATATCAGATATTTCAGGACGTCACCTTTTTTATAATTTTTTTTTATTGTAATTGTATTGTTGGCGGAATTGCACCTCCGGGGAGTCGCTATCTTGCTCAGGAAGAGCAAGAAGTAGTGCGGGTGCTCGGTGGTTTCTCAGAGTTTGGGAGCCACCGAGCACTGGGTGCAGTAGCTTTAATCTTAAATTATTAGACTTAAAACATAGTTTTTTTGAATTGCAGATTTAACTCTTCAATCCGATATAATTTCTCAATTACTTCAGTAACGCCTACTGTCTAAATTAACACTCGCAATTTAACTCGCAATTTATTTTACACAAAAATGATTAAGGTTTGAGTGATTTTTCAAAAAATTTGCGCTGTGCGCAATTTTACTTCTAATCAATCTATATCATTATTAAGTGTTCGCATCAATAATTGATGAAATTCCTGATGTTTAAATTATCACTCACAATTTATTTTATCCAAAATTAATAAGGTTTGAATGCTAGATTCAAAACACGGCAGGACCTTCTGAGGACTGCTTGGATAACCAAAATTTAGTGTAGTGCGTCAGAATCATTTAATTTAGTTGCAAATAAATAGCAAAGCGTAATATATAGTAGCAAAGTAATCCCAACGGCCGAGATGGTTACTTCCGTTAATTTGCCTAGTGTCAATCAGTTTCACCAAATCTTTACGGCAAATGTCATTCCAAAGTCAGTTGATGATCGAATGACTGCCGCCAGGATTGCCTACGATTTACCACATTGCTCATTTTAAATAATCGCAGTAAGCTAAATTTCGTTTGCTACGTTCCTTCCACATTCCATGTCATCAGAATATCGACGATGGCAAATTGTTTACAGTGTGCGCTCACTTCATCGTATATAATTGCGACGGCAAGACGCTCGCGCACGTCTACTAAATGAAATTAACGAAAGGTTTCTGCACGGCAGTTTTTTTTAAAATCCCAAACGATGGACAAAAACGGCTGCTCCAAGATTTACCGCCCCCTCCCCCCTTCTCCGCCACTATCCGATCCACGCGCATGTGTGATAAGTTTGCGAAGACAAGACGACGACAGCTTTGCACTGAGGATTCTTTGTAGTAAAGTCACAGCCTGTGCCCCCTGTCGTATACACTATTCTATGGCGTGCTCGCATTAATCGATTTCCATTGATAGAGTCTTATGGATCGTGCCATGACAGTGTACCGGCCTTCGTTATGAAATAATGGTTCAGATAAGGTGTATTTCAAAACATATGGGGTTAAATCATTGTATGGTTGAAACCATAGGTCTTCATATTAAAGACATTCTGAATTTAAGGAATAACGACTTTTGAACATAATAGATATTTGAATGACACATGATAGTAATCTTTTTTTTATTTCATATCTTTCGTGATTCACAACTTATTTGAAAATTTTAATATAATTTTTATACCGATATCTCGATATATTGATCACAATTTTGTAACTAAAACAAATAATATCATGTAAAAAATGTATTATGCTTTAGGAAGTCAATGAAATTGTATGCGCATGCAATTTACAGTGTATATCATAATTCTAAGTTTTAATTTGTCCGTTCGGGAGTTAGCTTACGAACGGCTAGACATAATTGAATAAAATTTGAGCTGCAGATAGTTCCTCAAATTTCTAGTCTGGCGACGAAATTTCAGATCTCGATTTTCAGTATTTCTAGATAAATTAGCCATTTAAAGTTTCTTAAAAAACAACCCTTCGCCAGAATGGCGTCTCCACGTCTCGAAAATGGCGCTGTCGCTATCACGTGCTACCAATGCTGCCAGTCATATTTCAATATTATAAAATTATAAATCGTATAATACCTGAGACCGCTATTTAAGTAATTCGGAATAAAATGCTTTTGTGTTTTAAACAGATTAAATATTTAAATTAGTGCCTAAGCACCATGAGGGGACGTAATGCCTGAAGTGCGGTTGACTACAGTTGATTGGGTTAAAAAAAATTGCAAAGGGTTTGAAAAAACTATTCAATATAAAATAAATGAGAAACCAGTGTTGTTACGTCATCGCTATGACAAGTGAGGCCTCGGACGGGGTTTTCAAATATTTGAAAAACATTTCGCTGACATGACGGGAACTTTCGAGCGAGGCCGGGTAATTTCTCTAGTAACAAAATAAAACAAACTTAATGCAAAATTCTGTTCACCAGCTTTTAATTCGTCAACTATTAATTTCTACAGTTCCCACAAAACAACACTCGTCAAAAAATACTCATACTCGCTGTTCTAGCATGGCAATTAATGTGCGTTTATGGCGCCAATTAAATTTTTGTACGTGGCATACATGTCATTTCCGTGTTACATTATCGCATGACCTGCCTTCGCATAACAGTAAACGGGAGTTTCATTATGTTTTCCCTACCTACGAAGACGGAATTAACATTTTCACAGGCGAATAGCGTTATCTATAATACGTTGCTCCTCAGCCGTAATTCATTTAGAGATTTGGAGATGCAATTTATAGTGCAACGAATCGTGTGTACTGGTGTAACGCAAAAGAAGGCCATTTCACATTTTCGCTACGACTGTCACCAGCGGATGCATTGCACAAATTTGTAAACACACCAACGACGTGTGAGCCAAGTCGCTGTGATGGAAATCGCTTATTTTTAAGTGATCGTGTCTTAAAGTGCATCTCTGTCTCTTTTTTCAACGGCTTCTGCTCAATACTGTTATTGTTGAACTCTTTTGGCGTTTCATTGAATCAGTTTATTCGATGCCAGCCAAGGTATATCAATTTAATTCTCAGTTATCAAACCCTTAACATGAGTCGCATTATTTTGCTTTCGCATCCGAAATGCTGGCAGAAAAAAAAGCAAAATTTACGACGCAGGCGTGTCCCTTACATGTTCTCCTCCACAGCATGGATAAGCTGAATTCGTGGATTTGTGATCAACATTTTCTTTTATTGTAACGCTGTTTTGTTTTGATTTATCAATGCGAATAAATATTTCGAGTATTAAGTATATAATTCTGCAAACTAGAGCACCAGTATCTAATGTGCCGTGGAGAGTTGGACCCTACTCGAGCGCCTTTGACGAAATTTCGCGAGTCGACAAAATTGCGCAGATGGTGTGTCTCAGTTTACCGACCCATTTCGGACCAGACTATTAGATTTTTGAACTGGGGTGGGATGTCGAATTTCCGCAGAGGTCGCGATTGAGCGCCGTTTCGGTTTGTTGTTGTTAGTGGCATCGTCTATTCTGGCAACGTCCTAAGACCTTAAATCAATTACGTTCACACGTAAGCCAAGTGCGCGCAAAGTTGACAATCGAGCTACACCTACACGACTTAGACAGATGAAAGTAGCCGGTCTTCAATATAAAGTTGCGATATTGCTGATGGCGCCTCTACAGCCGAGACAGTGTAGTATTTGTACCGAATTAAAATTCATTTCGATATGGAATCATGTAGGTTCAATGTTCCAGTGTCAATGTATGACTCGTCGTAACTTTTTTGACGTAACGGTTTTAGGACTGACTGGCTCGGTGGTCCCGAGTTCGATTCCCGGCGATTAGTCGACCCCGGGGTACTGGTGAAAATGTGCCCCCTCGCCAATGAGGGGCATAGACAATCCTGTAGTGACATTACATTAGAGTGAACTAAAAAAAGGTATGTTCTGGACCCTACTTTGGTCTATCGTAGAATTGCACCCAATGAAGAGACCCAGGGCTGTTTGTTCGACGGTTTTTTATTTCCCGTCACTGTAGTCACTGCACTACAGGATTTTCTGTGCTCCACTTGGTTAAGCACTATGGCGAGGGGCACATTTTCACCAGTACCCCGGAATCGAAATAATCGAGAGCCCGCGCCGGGAATCGAACCTGGATCGCCGAGCCACAGCCAGTCGCAATACTGTCAGATTTAATTGCAAAAGTAGATCTGATTGATATTGTAAAAATATTAATAATTTTAGTACATTATAATTTTAATGAGTCTCTCAAATGATTTTCAAAAAAATTCGTTAAAACTGCTCGAAGTGTCTCAGGCGGATAAAAGCCACTCCCGTTAGTGATTGCGCCAACAGATTCAGAGCGAATAGAGAGGTTACGTTTCAGTTTCAATGATGTTTTTTTATCGCTGCTGTCGTCAATGGAGTAGATGGTAAAAGTGGTTTCGCCGGATATGCTGTCGCATATGTGGCGGCTTGTTATTGGGAGACAGGGCCGCGGTTACTTTTATCCAAACGATTGATCCGACGTTTTTAAATTTTATAATCGAATCATGTACTTGTACCAGCATATTTAATTTTATTTTTTGATCTTTACCTTTACCTTGACTTTGGGATTGTATTAGTTGGCTGTGAAAAATTGCAAAACTGGGTGTCTATATTTAAATAGTCGTGGGGAAATTAAGATCATCTCATTCCCTTGAAAATATTTAAAGAGCAAGGCGTTCAATGATTCCTCGTCAGTCACGAAAATACATATTTTTTCTAATTCACTTCTCTTCGTTAAAATAGACATCGTTTTAATTTGTGTACAAAAATTAGTAAAAGTAAGGGCAATATATTTATAAATCCGTCAAAAAAGATGACTCATTATTTATTTAATCGAATATCGCAGGGATGGAGAAATTTATAAATTGAAAATTTTCAACAAACTAAAACGAATGTCCTTATTTTGTACTCGTGTTTTTACTGGTATCTACATCAATTGAACGAATCGTCAAGCTTTGCGCTCACCCTACGTCTAGCCTCATGGCCTATTCTATATATTTATCACTAGCCGTCAGGAATGAATGATTGCTCGTCTGGAAGTTGCCCAGGTGAAGATGGGCTGTGGGAGTCAGGGACCAACTGCCGCTGAACTGTACTTTTGGGGTCTGGGCTCCCGCCACTGCGCATAAAGTAAACGAAGAAAGATAGATATAGAGCATTAAAAATCGATTTTATAGACGAATCAAACTGTGAATTGTAGAGTGGAGTGAGACCGGTATCTATATGTCCGTTCGTGGAATCGATTGCCATATTCATATGGTATACCGTACGATTTTTGATCACCCACTTTTCTGCATTTGGAGAGAGTGGTCGAATTGTAACGCAATACAATGCGTCAGTTTTGTGCCGCGGGAGTCGTGTTATATTCACATGGATACAAGACGACATGATGCAAGTTATTGGATTGATTCTGTTTAAATACATTTTGTTCAAGAATAGAAAACAAGTGCGTAAACCATTTAGAAATAGGAATGAATATGTATACAGTACATTCAGCTCCAGATTGAAGATACAATACTCGAAAATTAAAAGATTAGGGGTTGATGCGACAATTTACATACATACTGATGATATAAGGCGTGGATCTTTGTCACTGTAATTATACATCTCACTATTTGATGCTACTATGGTTGAAATTAAAAAAAGAAACATTTGTGACGTCACTGCGGGATACATGCACGTCATTATTCATTTTCAGTTTTTCGTTGAGGTGTTATAGTGACTAATAAACTTAAATTGTGTAGTCAACCGAATCTATCTTTTTTAAATGGAGAACGAAGCATTGGGCCCGTGTCAGCGTAATGCCTTAACAGAATCCCTCCGAACTATTCCGTTTATTTTCATAGCCGGTAACATAACTTTAAACACATGTATATAAATCAGTTATGTAAAAATTCGAATAGTTTCCCCCCCCCCCATTCACTATTACCTGTATATTTGCGCATTTCAGATTTGATGATTTTTGTTACGAGTTAATGGTAATAGGGCGTCACAATTACCAACAGTTATTGCCTTCACGAGCCAAAAAAGTGAAATATTTTTTATAGGAATAATGATTATTTTTAGTGCACCATAAACATGCACTCAACAGATCTACCTATATCGCAGCACCTTCCGGTCAGACCTGGCCGACGTTTTCGACATAAATCATACTAAAATGCTGCAACATGGGCATCGAATACTTACATGCACGGGTGGAAATAATTTAGTGTTTTCAGTCAGTTTGCCTGGAGTAATTTGTGACCCTACCGAAAAAAAGAACAGAGATTTTTTTGGGCCGTTGCCGACGTTATTTATGGAACGGCATCACTGTTTCTATTCTCGTTCCAATAATAGTCGATGTTTAACGTCAGGCGGGCAGGTTGACGTAAAAATTGATGCAGGGGTACACGTAAAAGTGTTTTTTTTATTTGCATGTATGGAAATGGGAAGTTAAGTTGTTCGATTTTTCGGATTAACGAGGGCGAACTGCGACGTAGCGACCCACGCAAAACTAATGAAAGATGTTTAATGGAATATTTTCAGCTCGTATACGAATACGGTTGTTAGAAGCCAGGCGCTTAAACGATAGGTCACGGGGTTTTTTCTCCCAACGTCAGAGGTGCCCTTCATTTCCTATATTGACACTTCATTTGCGTTATTAAAAAACTTTCATTATACGAAACGTTTAAGGTGGAACTTCCGTTCATTATAAACGGGAGTTGCATAGACGCGTATTTAGCGCGGCCAGATGGAGGGAACTCCTACTATTTAATTCAACTGCCATGCTCGACGCAACCCACTTGACATTCTTGCTTTTAGTGAAGTTCTAGCTGGTATATAAGATTTTTAGTTCACATTGGTTTGCTCAATATTAATGTGTTTTTTCTTCACTTTTGTCTACGTAGTCGTGAACGAGAAAGGTCAAATTCTTGAAGACGATCATATTTAACTAGTAAGTCGAGATAAGTCCTCGTTCACAAAGAATAATGCCAGAGGTAGTTGTTTGAATTATTAACGGATTTTTTTTATTTGTAAGAAATGAGTCGTCAAAATAATAAAAATATTCAAATCTCAATTAAATAAATTATCTCATGTTGCATTTTTGATTGCATATTCATTGCATATTTAAGCTTTTCAAAAAACATTCCAAGGCGCACATGAAGATTTATGGGTAATATAGATAGTGTAGAGAAAGTTAATGGAAATGTGCTTACAATTTTAATTCTGCGAGTGCCAAATCCGTGTGCGCGATAATATTGTATTGAATTGTGGACGATCTTTTTTCCACTCCGTTATCGCTATAGTTCCAGCAACTACTGTAGAACTAGAATTTCTATGTTAGTAGTGATTGCCACCAAACAAGAGCTTCCTCACAGAAAGCTCAGTGTCACAACAAAAACAATAATAACTCGGCCTGATATGCGGCACTGACGTCGGATATAACTATAAACAATAATTTCATTTCATTTTTTTAAAATAATATTGCCAGCTTTCGTGTATACAGAATTTTACATGTAAAATGATTTTAATTTAATTATTGTTTTCGTAAAAATTAAATAAATCTTTATTTATTTTACTGTGAAATCAAATGTGAAACTAGAAAATAGCAATCAATGTATCTTACACAAAATTCTTCTTCGATATATTTAAAATCATTCAAACGTTATACCACTTTAAAACATGACGCTTCAACCCCGCTAAACGAAGCCCATGACTCAACGAGTACTCGTAATAATTGATTGTAATAATATTAATAATAAATTGAAATTAGGGAATCGCGAAGTGCCTGCCTCGTTTTTCCGTCGCCATATTGGGCCAGCGTCCAGCTACCATCGTCAACACCAATTATTAATATAAATTATGGCGTTCCATAAAACTACTCGGATAGTACTCGTAATATTGCTTTAGAGATTTTCTGACTTTTTCTGACTTTTTCTAGACATTTTCTGACCTTTAGTAGAGATGCGAAATAGCAGCAAATGTGTGTGGATGTGTGGGTGTCGCCTGTAGCAATATCTTCGCTGATCAGTTCGGCAAATCTGAAACTGAATGAACGGGCCCTGTCTAAATTTTGAAATCGAATGAGCAATCGCCGCCTACTCTATTTCATTGTGTACGTCATTTTAACGTTGGTGGGTGTCTATTTGTGACAAAACTTCGGCACTTTACCGAAATCACGGAATCCCTGTGATTTTCAAACTATCCAATATTGTTGCTTCTTCGAACCGGAAAAAGTTCGATTGTTGAACATATGATTCGAAATCATTAAACCTTCTTTAATACATTCTCAACATTCCACCGTTAGACTTTTTATTAAGAACAACGATTCTCTTGCAACAATGAAATTACCACATTGAAAAAAGCCAGGACTCGACGCAGGACTGCATGGTAGCTACTCTTTATTGATCATAATAAACGACATCTCATGCTGTCTTTTCTTTAATGCGCTCTATACGAGGACAGTGAAACCTATTTTACTGCTGTGATGTCGTTAACTGCATTGCGTTTCAACCGATCTCCAGACAACGATAATCGAATTAAAAAATTAAAAATGTCATTTGACGTAAAAACAATGACGATAAGAATAGGTTGTGCCTTGCAAATTAATCATCTATACCAGCATAAGAACATAAGCGGGCTACGACACCCAAACGATCAAGTAAAACGGTTTGAACTTTCGACTAAAGATTTTTCAAGCACCTTTTCTGTCTTCTTTTTTTTTACGCTACCTTAATTTTACCAATTCTCTTCTTATTTATCATAATAATAAATAAATAAATACCTCTTGGAGAAGCCGGGTGTTGATTCCCGATTGGCGGTAATTCCTGTGGTGGTTGTTGGTAGTGCCGTTGCTGCCCGAGTGCGGCAGACTTCCTCTTGAAATCCTGACGACCATTTCACGTAATCTCCTTATTGGAAAAATAACCTCTTAATCTTCCGTCACAGGCAAAATGTGAAGCAACCAATATCACTACACACTTCTGTTGAGAAGTTTTCAATTAAGAGATGTCGTCGAAAACAGATTTTCTCCTTGCAATTGTCGCGCTCATTAAACTTACCCTCATTATCGTCCATAAGCATCTCAATATTTACCAGCAACTCTATCTTTCGGTTTCTCGAGGTTTCCTCTGCTGCGATTCCGAACATTTTTATTAGAAGGGAAGAAGGAAGGTGGGGCTGGTGAGACAAAAAACTCGGCATTCCGCAAAAACACGCTGGTACCGTTACTCCATAAATCCGATTCGTTTACTGACATGCAGTGAAGTATGTGCTCATGTGAAAGTTGCATACACGGTGAATGTTTGCATTGGTTTGTGTCAAGATATATTTGTCTGTCGAATGAAAGAAAAGAACGAAGAAAAAAAAATGTTCCGACAATCGTTTCTAAACTTTTATGCATGTCAAGCATTTTTCCATTTTCTAGATTGCGCTGTTGCCAATGCCCCCGGGGCGTGTTCCAATATACAAATGGGCTCGAACATGTCAATAAGGGTAACAGACGAAAGAAAATTGACCTTTCGTCACAGAAGTAGACGTTGCTTGTGCCATTGTATGATGTTTATTATGTCAACATGTAACCCCCATTATTGTGGTTGCCCAGTCGAGCGTTTCTAATATTTTTCGACTGCCCATCGCAAAATTTCTATGTCTAAAAAATACATTAATGGTGAAATTGTTACGGCTTGCTTAGTTAGCTGTAGTAATATTGCATAGTGAGCATTTTATATGACGGGAAAATTAATTGATCAATATGTCATAAAATGCAAAATCATTAGAAATTTTTAGGAAATAAGATATCATGAAACTTGCTTTAAACTTTCATTGATATTCTTAAACATTAAATACACTGAGTCATAAAGTTGAAAAGGAGGAATAAAGTTGAATTGAGTGAATTTGATTTTATTACTTAATTTTTTTGATGAAATTTCAATTTGAAACTTGGACTTATATTGGATTGACGAAAAATATTTTTTTGATCTTACGCATTTGTTTCAATTATTTTTTTTTACATAAGAGCAATAGATAAAATACACATCCTGGGTTACTTTCTAAAAACTAATGATCGAGCATTTTTGCTCGAGCGCCATCTAAGGAGTGACTCGTTAAATCAAATTTCCTCTATTGAATTGACCTTTAAAGTATGAAAAAATATTTCATCACTCTCTCGGAGGGTGGTGATAAATGTTCAATAATTTTTGATGAGGATACTCTGACGATAACAACCAGGTGTTCATTTCTATAGTTTTAGAATGTTTATGAACTTGTTAGTAGAAAATTTCAGATGATAAACGTTAATTCATGTGATATAAACACAGAGATATACGCTCTGTAGTGCTCTGAAAAAATGAAATAAATTCTAGAAATTGAAAGAGATATTGCCACCACGGACATTCGAAAAATCCACAGCACCGAATTTTTTTTCCAACGGCGAATTCAATAAACTCATGCTCACGTAATACTTTCACTATACATTGGCCTCCATATATCAAGTGCGAACGAGCTGTCTTGGACAGGCTTAGGATGCATTAAAGTTGGTAGGAAAGAAATTTCCAACTACGAGTTTACGCCTGATATATTTAAGGCAATACTGAATTAACTCTGTAACGCACATTTTCAAAACTTGGCCCACCAAATCGATAAAAAGAAACGACCGGAATCCGATTAGTGGCTAATACTCGTGGCCATACAATTCAAATATTTTCTACAATATTATCTGTTTGCGCCGTCCGTTTGATAAACCCACATGGGAGAGGGATTGGTCGAGTCCAACTACTGTACAGTATACAGAATGTGAGCTAGTGAAAGAAGAACGTTGGACGAAAAATAAATATCTCCCCCCTCGTCTCTGTACTATATAAATTGGATTAAAAACGAAGTAAATGGATAACCATGAGGAGAAATGATTCAACCACATCCATCTTCTGATCGATTCGTCTGCCCGAGATAACAGACTAGATCCTGCTCGGGGAGCTCCGATTTGCTACTGAATAATTTAGCACTCGATCTTGTTCGTTGATCAAAAGACTCAATGATGTATTTGAACATGAATACCTTTGAATTTCACATGCGGATGGCCACAAAGAGATAATAAATCCTCGATCATAATAAAGTCTGAGTTTCTTTTTTATTTCGACGTGGTGACGTAATTCATCGGTTGTATGGAAAAGGTGACGTCACCCATCATATCACGGCGCTTATGCCCAGTGACAGTAGCAAAAATCCAGCAAAACATAAATTGCCTGCGCGCTGGATTGGCCTGGAGACCCTGCGCCAAGAATGACGCAATACTCAGAATTTACATTTTATTGTCAACAAAATTTTGCGAATTGTTGCACACGTCGATATTTTTTTACCCTTCACTATAGTTACTGGCTCACTGCCCTACAGGATTTTCAGTACCCTCTCTCCAGGATCACCAGTTCTCCGGGATCGAATAATCATGAGCCCGCGCCGGAAATCAAACCCGGGACCGCCGACTGAGCTACAAGTTGTACGACGAAATAATGTATTAATAGAACCATAATATAAATGGGAAATGAAGACTTTTAACTGGTCTCCACGGTATAGAAATGTCCAACTTTGATAATTATCAATAGTGTATGCACAAAATATAACATGACACGATGCACATTAAAACAAAT
>JAQGBY010001741.1:0-27163 GCA_034698785.1 Mycogona germanica | reverse complement strand
TCATAAAAAATTAAATTCTCCTGGCAAATACATAGTTTCACGTTTACAAACCTAGGTTCGGACGAGGATTCGGCCTGTTGGGACTCGTGCTGGGCGATGATTCCCTGTTTAATTTGCCAAACAGTTTGTTCGGAATTGCCTTCTACATTCTGCAAGTGCTTTTGGGTGAGATCCAGCAGATATTCTTGCTGAACAACAATCCTTGCCGTGTTAATTTACCCCTTCCACTAATCACCATTTTTTCCTCCAGAGTTGAAATCGACTCGCGCCACCACAAAGGTACAAGTTATCGCTTCAATCATCGCCAACCTGGGATCCGTGTACCTGGCGGCGATTCTCTACTTTGTTGTTCACAGTTTCTGCCTGATCTGCGTTTCCATCTACGTCATCAATGCAGTCTTGCTAATTTGCAATCTGAGGAAGTGGAAGACATTCGCCGGTGATCGCACCAAAAGTAGAAAAAAGACAAAGTGAAATCGACCAGTTTGTCATGAATTAGACTTGGTTAAAAAATGAATTGCAGGTAGCTGGCTTATTCAGTATTTGCGCAGGTATGCAACAATACGACTCGAATTTCAATTCGCCCGACTGTCCTGTCATGGGGAAACTGATTCGTGCAAAAAAGCTTCAGGTCTGGTGGAAACCCTTAAATAGTTTTTATATAAAAATATATACAAGAAGGTTGTTTTACAAACTGAATAATTAAATTAATCAAGGTGTCAATTTTGTTTTCTTCTTCTTTTTGGCTATCATGGCTAGTGGATCTGGCAACTTGAAAGTGCTCCTAAGATAGTGAGAACATTTCGTGAGATGATGCAGGAATTGGGTTTGCAATGATTATCTAATGCAAAATTATGATCGAAGCACGAATAATAAATTCATTTAACTTACTCGCATGTCGAACAAATTGGGCTGAACGTACAGAAAACTAAAAACGGATTGAAAAAAATATATTTCGATTAGTTGCATCGATTTTCAAGCGGGTATAAATTTTCAAAAATCAAAAAGATTTCAAGTATCAAAGAAAGTATCAAAAAGAGATTTATTTTCAAACATCGTACCACGGAAGAAACAATAAACTGAAGTGTAGAAGCATGTAAAGTTTTGTTTTAAAATGCATAGTTTCAACGATTCTACAAAACGTAGAAACAATCTAACTGTAAACTTCGATGTTATAATTCTGTCTTTCGTATCTCCACGTGGAGACATGTTTAAACAAGTTGACACGAATAACTCAGTTTAGAAACAAGTTTCATTTATGCCATTATTTCTCCGAAGGTGCGAATGATATTCTGAATCCTACAAGAACAGAAAACATTAAACTGTTTTCGAACTAGTTGGAAAAAAATTTATTTAAAAAATGAAATTGTGCTCCAGTCCAAGTTTAAACAAATTAATTTCCGCATTCCTCGTGAAATATCCAGTGTATTGTTTCCGAAACGAATAATCGTAGATAGGTGTTCCAGTTCTTACCTGAGAGACAAACTGAGCAAACGTAGCCAATCTCGATGAGATTTCGGTGACAGAAACAGGCGGCTCGGTAATCAACCGGCAGTGATGGAGGAAGGTTGATTTTCTTACGCAGAGACATGTCCGGCAGAAAAACCATCTGAAAAAATAATTGTCAGGAATTCTAGTGTAACAGGAGCATGTGGAGATTAGGGTGGAAAAGTATATTATTAATCACCAGTAGGTACTGCAGTAGACCGGCAATCTGAGGGATCTTCAAGTAAATTCCACCAGTGATGTCGCATCCCTGTAATCACGGATGAAAAGTTGAAAACGTGATGCAAGGTAAGAAGTTGGCGGTTCAGCAAGGTCAAGGCAGATTCGGTAACTCACTTGTTGGAGCGGGCCCACGTCGTCGGAAAGTATGCAAGCGTCGATGACTATGTTCTAGAGAAATTCCACGAATTTAATTGGAAACATGATCATTCGAGGTAACGCCAAAAAATGTTATGAATCGCACGAGAATGCATTTTTTGTACCTTCTTCTGAGCTGCAAAAAACACGTTCATGAAGTTCATGTATTGGGAGGTGCCTTCCAAGAACGCGGTCAGCACTAGGATTCTGCTGGACATTTTACAGTTTTCTGGCTCGTCCTTGACTGTCTTATTGATGTCTGATGAACAACTCATTTAGGACCAATTAATTCTGGTTTATATTGCAAGCAAGCCTAAAAATTATAATCAATAGCGTGCACCGCAATTGCAAGCGTTATTTTTTTTTAATGCATGAAACCTATTTTTAGAAAATGGATACCAGGTGTCAAATTATACATAGATGTTATATTATTAAATATTTTGCTAAATTTATTATAAATTTAAATTTTAGATGTACGTATCCGTCCATAAACATGCGAGCACAAACTTAAAGCAATTGCAAAGACACGCATAAAAGGATACAACACAAAGCCATCGAAAGAGCTCCAGCAAGCAAAGATTCCGAATGATATTCTTCCTCGGCAGCTAGTAAAAGAGTGAGGTGAATACTGATTAATATTAAGCGCAACTATTGATAGATGATTTAAAAAGATGTTTTGCTATAATATTACCATTGGCCATTAATTCTTTGACTCCCTCTTGGATGCAAGTGTCGACTTGTGCGAAAAGTTCGTATTTTCCGTCACGAGAAAATTCCTCAGAGTCCGACACTCGACTATTCGGATATAGATATACGCTGGAAGAGAACACAATTGAAAATTGGATTCGTAAACCTCAAAGCATGGGGTGAAATCTAGTACAGAGTACTCGAATAAAATCCCTTGAAGACGTTTAGGGGTTTCAATAGCTATTGAAGGCAATTGAACGTCCTAGCTTGTTCAATTGTAGAAGACAAGTATATGTAATATTGTGAATGCGACAGTCTCAGTCAAAATGCAGAGCAAGAGTCATTTATAATTATGGGCAAGCACGTCTGAAATAAATGTCGTTTGGTAAAATTACCTTTTACTGGCGCTGCTGGCTATGACTGCTAATTTGTTTTGCGCGTTGCTCAGCAGATGAGAGTTGCAGAAAACCATCACGCTGTTGAGGCAATGAGTCAGGATGCCCTACAAATAGAAACAGCATTTTTTTTTCAAATCATTCATCATCTCTGCTTTTACGCAGACAAGAGGTTGACAAGGCCCGACAAGATGGCGGTTAACGCGCCGCTCGATTGAATAATTACTAGAGGACGTTTGACCTGTTCGACAACATCGGTTGTACATGGAAGAGGGAGGGGACCTAAACTAAGTCTTGGGGAGGCAATTTCTGTCGGTAACACTTTTGGGGAAGAGAATTTAGTGTAATTGCTCTTTGCAAATGTTGTCAGCTCCTGACCAAGTAGCAGCCCTTCTGGAAACTCTAGTTCGAGTGGGTGACCTCTTCCCTGTCGTTTAGTTGGGGAGATGAAGTTGGCTGCGTTAGGAGTGGTGAGGTTTGAGTGATGGAGAAGAGGTCTGTTCTCTTCTTCGAGTAGAAAGGGGGAGCCTTAGGGCAGGGACTGATTTTGTGATTCACATGTCATGGTTGTAGTCTTTAGATTTAGATATAATTATCTCCGCGCCGAGGCATTATGGCGATTTCCGTAGTTGCAAGGGTCTAGTGAAGTTTGAAACAGGCTGGCCCCACGCGGTCTGCCCGCCACCATGATTTAAAGGTAACCGCCATAGGCCCCACCCGGGGCTGCTTGTGGGTATATATTGTAAAAAGGTAGTCACGCAGGAATACGTACATTCTCTTGTCCCAGCAACCGCTGTCCGGGATGTGCATCAATCACCACCACCAAAAGACTCGGGCCGCTCACGTCTGAAACAATTTTGAACAAAATATGCAATTTAAGAGCGATTTAAGACGCAATTTACTAGATAGAGAATTATACATACCGCCACTTTCGGCCATCTTGGATTTCGAATGGGGGATGATTTTGAATGCATGTAAATCTGAATTGAAGAATGGCGCGTTCATTCATAAAGCCTGAATAAATAGAAATCTGACAGATTCACTTCTAAATGTTTGACGTGCTCTGTAGGTATTTTTCCTTCTAATGGCGGCAAATACAAATACTTTTAATTTCATATTTTACAACAGTTTCGTTGTTAGTAGATCATTCTTTTTCATTTCGACAATTTGTGTGCATTAAAATGCATTGGGTGATTGAGCGCATCATTATCAATCGTGTTCTTCCAATCTACTTGATTGTTGAAATAAATTTATCTTTTCCTGCAAGTGACAGCGACTCGTGCAATCTACAAGAATGACCAAGAGACAAGAAACTACAAGCTCGTATTTTATTTAATAGGAATCTCTGTTCACATGAAATTTTATTACATATTTGATATGGCACAATTTTCCACATAATTACATGCACATTATGGTAATACAGGCCCATTAAACCCTCCCAAAAAAGTTACAATTGTGTAGAAAGACGCATGAAACATGTTTTAAAAAATTTATTACAGACTTCACGTATGTGTTTGTGTTGTGTACGTTGTGCGCCAGTCCAACAAGTCCAGACAAGATTCCCAATTATTTACATTTTTTAAATATTATTTCCAATATCAACAGCGACAGTCTCATTATTCACCTGGTTTCGCACTATCTAATCGGATGCAAAAATAAAGCTGATTAAAAAACTAATTGATACAAAATTCCCAAGCTCCGCGGAATTGTGAAAATAATTTGATTTAAAATTTGAAAAAATAAATTCGAACAAATCAATCTATGGACGTTCCTGTCGCCGGTTCAAATCTCGCTTTCACAAGAACTTGATCCTCTCTTGGATTAAGATATTTATAATAGAGTTTCCTATTGATTCAACTAATTTGCACCTTTCGGTATTGCTCTAGGTGTGAAATAATAATAACGCGTTCGTAACAACGAATCCAACGAGTCAATCATTCTAACATCCAATTCACCGAGACGACTAAATTCAACCTGGCTGCCGTCTCGCAGCGTTTCACCGGGATCTGTTAAATTATTCTTTCACTCGGCTGGAACAACATTTCTTTTAAAAAGGACAACCCAAGTGGATACTATTTGCAGACTGAACAGACAAATAAAAAGCCTCGGACACGCGACAATTGACAATAATTATTGCACCAAATCAAATAAATAACAAGAAAAATCTCCAGCATAAACAAGCAAGCGCATGCCAAATAATGAAGAGAATCTGAAAATCAAATTTGAAAATAAATAAAAAACCAGTACAAAAATAGTAATTCGGAATTTTTCAAAACATTTTGACAAAAGAGAACATGCTTCAACGTGAGTTCAACTAGCTCAGTCACTCGAGATAATAGTTTCTAATTTCTAATCGAATCCTCTTCATTATTTGACAAAGACAAGACGACTCTCGTCTAAGATTGTTGAGTGGAAGCCGGGGGTGAGAACACAAAGATGGGTGAAGATTGATGGACGACAATCTGAGACCGGCAACGAGAGCAACATTAATTTATTTAATATGCACTTCTGTTATTACTACAGATATATACCGACTGTAGTATAAAAGTTATGTCGTGAATTATTATAAATTTACGTCATAGTGGTGAGAACGTCGTGTCCGGAAAAGACAAGGGCTCAATTATTTTGCTCTCGTTGCCGGTCTCAGATTGTTGTCAATCAAACTCCACCCATCTTTGGACTCTCGTCTAACCTAATATTCAAAAAAGCACAAACCCCAAAGCCTTTTCGACGTCAACGTCATCAACTCGACCAATCGGAAATCAAGTGAATGAGTAATTCTTACACCGAGGGCCGGCACTCAAAAATATTATATTTCATTTCATGTCGTTAATTGAATCAAATTTAAATCGTATCCGTGGAACATGATACAGCAGGGGAATTAAAAAACATTTAATTAGAAGTCGGGATTCTGCCTCTCTGCCACGTGGCCACACAAATGGACCACCAAAGAGCATCGAATCGAACGTGCGAGATGAATCAACTCAGAATTTGATTTGAACTTGAATAATTTGATTAAAATTACAGGCGATTCATTGTTAATTGTGGCTGAAATATTTAACTATGATGAAATAAAATGTAATCAAGAGAATACGAAGAAACAAATAAGACGTGGTAATGCAGAGACTGATTTCAATCGTCTTATCCAATCTGGAAGCAAGTTAACTTACAGAAGCGCTCTCGAAGTCTTGTCAGAATCATTCGTATTCTCTTTTTCACATTTGATAACCAAAGTTCTGTTACCAAGAATGTTCCATGTATAAAAAAAATAATTCCCCTTGTCCTTCCAAGTGTTTCAAAAAGCGAGAGGGGAGCGGAGCAGTGCTAGTTGAGCCAAACGTCGAAGCAAAGAGAACAAACTTTTCATCGCAAAAATTGCCAATCAACTCGTTGGTCATTGTCATATTTTTTGTAAAAATAAAATTCCACCATTGCTAGCCAAGTTTATCCTGAAATAAAATTTCAATATTCGGCAGCCGCATTAGAGAATGCAAATGAGGAGAAATGCAAAAAAAATGTCGTCAGTTCCACTTCGGCAGCTACTGCACACTCAACCAGATGGCGCTCGCCACCAACATTCGTCCGCCAGAGGAAACTACCAATGAAAGACAATCACTCACACGGACATTCAAACTGGATCAGCTATACACAAGAACAAATTTGTTTTCTGCTCCATCGCGATTCCCAGTTGCCCAACCCAAAAAAAGCGTTCTGGGGTCAATCACGGTCGCCGATACGCGCACAGCCATGATCACAGGAGTTCCAACTCGGGCGCTATAAACTGTGTCTCAAGAGACGGATTAGTTGGCGCGACATTCTTCATATGGTGCTGTGGGTGGGCTTGCAGGGCGGCAGGCGAGTCAATGGGTGGCTCTTGCCCTGGGCCTTGCGCACCTTTTTCGTTAAAAGAGACTGCTGCAACAGGAGGAGACTGCCACCACCGCCTCCGTCCACCGGAGCCTTGGTGGCCAGTGGCGGCCGACTCATCATGTTGGCAGCCACGTCGCCCTTGTCCGTGCCACCGCCACGCAGGTTGCCGCCTACAGTGTCCACCGAGGTCGTGGATCCGGATGACGATCCGGAACCGACGTGACAGCACAGCAGCGACATCCGCTTGAGCGAGTTCTCGGCGCCACCGTTCAGGTTGATCTTGCGCCGCAGCAGTCCAGGGGAGGCCGCTTCTGGCACTCGATCCGGCGCGGCGGTTGCTGGATGGCTGGCCATCTCCTCGTCGGCCACCCACTGAAGGTTGACGGCCTCGTTCTCCGAATAATAGCGCGGTCGCGATACAAGCTGTTCCTCGCGAACCTTGAACCGATCGACCAGCACACGAACGGCGGGTCTGGCTGCCCCACTGGACGTGCCACTTCCATCTGCCGTCGTCCTGTCCGACACGGATGTTGAATTGGATAGCGTCGTGACCGCCGCCTCCACCCGCGATCTGTCCAACGACCCCGTTGCCGACACCTCGTTTCCGAATTTGTCCACGATGACGACATTGCCCAACTGGGCGGGACTAGTGACATCACCCGCGCCGGAATCGCGGCCACCAGTTATGGGGACGGGACCAGCGCTCCGCTTGGCCTCCATCTCCTCGGTGATACGTCGCACAGAGGGCGAGGGACGGGTGTCCGTGTCTGCTTCCCGGCTGGGTGTGCGACCCAACTTGCGCAGACGACGCTGAATCTGCCGCCACTCGTCCGACAGACTCAGGCTGGAGTGACGGGTGGGTGGCGGAGGTGGAGGAGGAGGAAGTGGAGGCGGGGGTGGCGGCACCTGCGGCGTTCGGACAGTGGTGGTGGTGGTACTGCTAGTCGTGGGCATGGTAACAGGGTGTAGCCGCGTAGACAGAGGAGTGACGGTCGATCCGTCGGCGGCAGCAATGTCGCGTGCCGTCTCACGAATAAAACTCTCCAGGATCTCCTTGTTCTGCTTGACGATACCGGGCACCACATCAGGGCTGCAGGCAGGAGGCGAACTGGCTACATGCTGTGGGGGTCGAGCAACGGGAGAGCGAGGGGGCCGCGCCACCATGGCAAACGTGATGTTGGGCTGTGAGGAGGAGTGCAAAACGGCCACGGAGGCGGCATCACCCATTCCAGCGCGATACAGAATGGGGGTGCTGCCGTAGTGTGGAGACGACGGCTGCTGCGGTGTTTGGGGTGGCTGGCGTTGCTCGACGCCGACGGGGACGATGGGATGATCGGTGGTGGTGGTGGTGGTGGTGGGGGAGGCTGTGGCTACAGTCACCTTGGCACTGAACGGCTGGAACTCGCGGTTCTCGGTGGGACTGCGGTACGGAGTGGGTCCGTACGTCGGATTGGGTTGGGTGGGACGGCGCCGCAAGTTGAGCGCTCCGGCGCTCCGGCCAGATCCCTCCGATCCGGCTACTATGATGGTGTCATTGCTGGCTGATCCGGCACTGTCTGCACACACGGCATGTCTTGTACAGGAGATGGCGGAGGAGGTGGTCCGTAGACTCTGCGATCGTTGCACTCCGCTGCCGACAGCGTGCAGTTTGGAAGGAGTGGTGGCGTTGGGAGAATCAGCGGTGGCGGCAGTGGCCGAGCGCAGGGTCGAACGCAGTGCGCAGTCGAAGGAGCCAGTCCGCTTTAACAAGTGCTCAGCGTCGTCATAGCCAGCCGGTCCATTCAATCCGTTGGAAGCACGCGGTCGTCGCGCGTCTCCCGCACCCCAAGATCCCTCTCTGGACAGGGTGGCTCCCTGACCACTTTCAGAAGTGGAGGCCCGGGAGCTGCGCCGCGAAGCGGGGGAATCGCGCTGCGCTTCGGGGAGATGCAGACTGATGGCACTGTCTGACGATCCCCACGAGTCCTGACGGCTACAGGGCACTGAAGAGATGCCGAACGTTCGTTCTGTCACCGACTGCTGTTGTTGTTCGTCACTTTTTCGCACTTCCGCTTCCTGCTTGGCGAAGACGCTATCCAACTGTTGGGAGAAGGGGTCCAGCACTCGGCCAGCCACAGTGGTCGGACTGGCAGCCTCAGCCGCCGGAACCAACACATTTTCCTCTCCAGACACACTCTTTGAGTCCGGTTGTCCCATGCTCGACATCTGCTGATTGACCAGCAGCCTCACAATCACATCCTCCTGAGTCTTGGTGGACGATTCGGGAATAGTGCCACCCTCCACCCATGTCTCCGGTCGCACCAGTACGGCCATATGTCGTGCAGCGGCCGGCTTGGTCTGGGACACCACCGGCTCATTACCCCTCATGTCGGAGATGGCAGCGGTGGGAATGGGAGGTGGCGGGTGCGAAGGCGGAGTGTCCAGGTCGTCGATGTCAATGGGAGAGGCGGGGGTGCTTTTACTGCTGCCCACAGCCTCAAATTGGTAGGTGAGGTTTAACACCAGACCAGTGTTTTCGGGAAGGTCCAGTCGTTCCCGTGTGGGCGGCGCTCTCGTTTCAGCTGACAGCTGCGCCTGGCTCTCCAGCTCATTAATCCGGTCCTTGATGGACGACACCCGCTTGACCGTGGCAACCCGGGGCATCGTCGCCTCGCCAGGCACTTCTTCTCCAGCATCAGCACTGCCATAGTCGGCGACTACTTCCAGCACGGGTGAGTCGTCATCCTCGCTGCCCACCTGGAAGAGAGTGCCGCCGCCAGAGCCATCACCGCTGGCCTGGGCAGGGGTCATGTCCAGGTGGAGGGCTTTGTTGGGACTGACGCTGTATTGTTTCCCATCACGGCACGGCAACAGAACGTGGTTGCGAGACTTGCCGGTCGTCAAAATCTCAGCAGGCACCTGACCGGGTTCGGCGCTTACCGGATTGGCGCCGTCGTTGGAACCTGGAATGACAGATTGACAACATTTATTCCTCTAAACTTTGAAAACAAGGAAACCATAATTTATATAAATGAAATGAAAGTAATAAAAATGGCTAATTCTCTGCCGGTATCTGGCAAGATAATGATCGTAAGATTCCAATTATTTTATCATAAAATATTTTTTAAATAGTTCCGAGTACCTACAACGCCAAAACAAAAATTTCAGGAAAGAACTTAAAATAATAAATTAATCCGGAATAAATTTGTTCTTCTAAATCGTAGATGCGCATACATCTCTTAATTCCACTGACCTTGGTCAACTTGGGGGAACAGCATGTCAGCAATGTTGTCGTCGGGTGACCAAGACTTGGGCCGGTGGCAGCAGGGAAAGGCTGCCGGTTCGGATGAACGCATTCCAGCATGCAGACCGGCATGTGTGATCGGGGTGGGCATATCCAGGTAGAGCAACTCCTTGTCCTTGGGCTCGTCGGTTTGGTGGCTAGACACGGAGCCGCTGTCGTCACGACTGTCGTCCACCGCTTTGTTCAAGTTGTTCTCCGATTTGGAACGCCACAGTTGGTTGTGCCGATGTTTGCTGTTGGTACCAACAAGATGATGTGGAGCGTGATTACACGGGGTTCAGAGGATAGATTTTACGATTACGGAAGTATTTTTTGGAGTTTCTTGTTGAACCCCCAGACCAAAACTCTGAAAGTCAATGATGCACTAACCTGGCGTCTAGAATTCCCTGATAAACCTCCAGCTGTTTCATGAAGCCATGGTTCGGTTTGACACACGTGCGCTTGGACTTGACAAACGCCAAAGCCTTCTGCATATTCCAGCTGTGGGCTTTCATCGCGTATGCGATCACCTGCGTAACACGACGTTGTTAAAAACAATTTGTAACAACACAAAACATATAAAATCTAATGTTTAAAACTGTATTTTTCTATTTGTAAAGCATAACTTCGGAGCAAATATTGCTTTTGAGGGCTGAATCTCACTTACCACGGACGCTGATCGACTGACCCCCATCTTGCAGTGAACTAAAACTTTGGAGTTGTTCTCCCTGTACAATGAGAAATGATGTTTTAAATAATGTCCTTCAAGAGACAATCAAGTCAGGCTGGTGTGATGTACGAGGATTGGTGAAGGGAAAAGGAATGGAGGCCGAGGCTCACCTGGCGTTGTTGATAAACTTGTACGTGGTATCCCAATGTTTGAGCAGCTCTGTGCCCTCGTCGTCGTAGACGCGGATGTTCTGGTAGTGGAACATTCCCGGGAAGAAATTGTCGATCTCTCGCGTCACGTTTAGAATGTGGCCAACCCTGCCAATATGGAAACGTTGTAGAGATTAGTCCACTCAGAAACGACAATCAATATTTTTGGGGATGTCTAGGAATGGAATCGTCCGGAACGTTTTGGTGACGAAACTTTGTCTTGAATATGTCATTGGTTGTCAAGTGTTGCTCACCCATTCTTCTGCAACTCTTCCAGGTTGCTGGCGTTCCACTCGGAACCAAGATAGAGAAAATCGAAAATCTGCGTGGCAGCGTCCATCTGACCCAGGATGGTGATCATCTCTTCGTCGATGAAACTCTTGTACTCCTGCAGGTTGATATCCAGCTCTTCCTCCAGTCGAGTGCGGATCTAATCGATAGTTCGAACGAATTTAACAAGGAATTATTAGATTAAATTGTTATTAAACACGCTTGAAAATGTCGGTAACGATTACTCTTTCTACTTTAACGCTACAAGAGAATGCACTCGGATGAAAAGTTCAAATTAAAATTTAGAAATGGAGCCGGAACTCACAAACTTGCTTGTGACTTCATCCAGGTCCACAGTCATCATGATCTCTTTGAGTTTGAGTCGGATGTCCTTCTCAGTGATCGCTCGTTCTCGAGGCCTAACAACAATAGAAAATATATACATAAGAGATTGTTCAAGTATCTACAGTTTTTAAAGTTGGACGGAGTGCTTCGTGCGCTTACCGCGATCGGAGGCAGTCCGGAGACGGCGGACGCCGCGATTCCAGATTGTCCATCGCCACCCTGAATTTAATAAAAAGAACATGAAGCACATTTAGAGCACCCATCGTCGTCGTCAGACCCAGGTCTAATCAATTATCAGGCCCCGTCCGGTGCTACTTTTGGGTACATATTGTAATATTGCAATTTTAATTAAATCCATTGCTCAACCACGGGAATGGCAGTGTACAGAATATCGATCGTTCTTAGGGCGATGAGTTCAAAACATAGTAGTTTTATTTATCAATCGCCTTATTTGATTTTTAAAAATGTGGGGTCCGTATAAATAGTTGCAAGAATGTAATTAGTTTTTGATACTTGAATTGAGTCAGCCTCAAGGAGTCGAATAAAAACCTCAATTTGCCATTGATACAGCGAACTCGTTAACCAACGATCGAAATTTAAATTTTCGGACTATAATTGTATGTTGTTTCATAAACTATGTGTTCATCTTCTGCCATTGACGTAAACATAAGGTGGCCTTCACAAAAGAAAATTAAATGCATATTTGGTGGAACAAGATTACTTTCTAAACCAAGACACCGATTATCTTAACCTAACATCTTAGCATCTCGTCATATCTAAACTAAAGAATTAGGAGTCAGGTGAGTGTGTAGATCCGTAGTTTGAAGTGTGATCGAGCAATGTATGTGTAGGCGTACCACTCGTTGAGGCAGGAGCGATCCGATCCCACTTTGCGCTCATAGTTGTCGATCCAGGCGTGCGTGAGCCCGCCCATGTAGTAGTTGCACTCGCGCGCTTTGCTGCTGGCCTTGTGCAGAGTCTGCAGGGCCGACCTGAAAAATACACAAAGTGTAAGACTTGAAAAAAGAAAGCGAGAGGGCGGAGGACACCAATGCGGAGACTCCCCCAGCACACACACACACGAGAACCTAATCAAACATAGACGTGTTGCTCAGCTTCGTCCTAAACGGGGCCAAACCGCTTTCGGAGAATAACAATTTCCTTTTAACAACTTTACATCGTCGAATTAAGTTCAAACCTAATGAGAAAGAATTTTAGGACGTCTGTGTGACAATAATCAGAGTCTCCCGGTCGGTCTCTTCGAAACTCTGTATTTTTCGCAATTACCAGTTCTAATTAAAATAATAGTAAATATATTATTATAAAATCGGTGCTGTCCCGAATCCGAATGAAAAGCGAAAGTAGCACAAGATAATTTTTTTCCCTGTCCAATCAACTGTAGTCAAGCGCACTCCAGGCGTTCTGTATCCCTCACGGTGCTTAGGTAAGCACTATTCGAATTAACAAATGCTAATTGTCCCGCCATAGATGTGAAAGGTTATGGGACACCCTGTGGTGCAAATCGCCAAACAGTTCCACCCCCAAAAAAAGTCCCATTCGTCTGGCTTATTGTAGGGCTGCGTATGTGAACGAACTTTTTGTGGTTGAGGTGGCGTTGGTCGGCCGACACAAACACTTTTTTTGTCCTAGCTAGCGTAAGAACGGGTTCTCTGCCTACCCGGGACGAATGGAGGGGGAGGGTGGTGGTGGTGGTGCCCTCTGTGGCGGTTGACTCATCGTGGTGCGTCGGCCGGCCACCGCGCGTCGAGGGTCATCCGAATTAGGGGAAACCCGTCTTGTGGCCGAGCAAATTCCCCCTCCTCATTTCCCACCCACCCGCCCAAGATGGTCACCTTATTCCGAATTCGGAACAGGCTGTCTTAGCTCGCTCGCTCGGCCACCACCAACAGGGTGCAACCTGGACAAGGTCGCGGCCCCCCGAGGGGATTCAGTCTGGCCGCCTGGCCACCTCATCGAGGACGATTTCAGCGTGTTGGCTGCGGGGGAAGAAGAACGAATGGCCGAAATAGACATCCAATAATAATAAGACAACAGATTGAAAAAATAATTGAGGCTCTTTACTTCCTAGAAATATTAATCTTTGAATTTTCAAATTGGTCGATTAGAACGAGTACGATCGAGAACCGGTGGTTCGACGCTAGATGGGATGAAACAGGAATTTAAAAAAGCCAATCGTTTTGACATCTCATGGTCTTTGGAAACAAGTTTGGAGACTCACCACAGCGCCACCAAACGGTGAATGGCCAGATAGATTGGCCGCGCGGCATCGGCCAATCGTCGCTCGATTCTCGGCGTGAGCAGCGAATGACGGGCGGAGAGACAGGTGGCGCGACGACAGGTGGCGCAGCAGCGTGTCATGGCCGTCGACTGACGACGTCACGACGAAACACTGGACGCGATCGACCATTCAAAAGTGGACGCTGCTGGATTCATTCCACGCGCACCAAAAATCACAGAATCCGAATTGAAAATTGAATCGAATCGCACAAATCGAATTTCGCTTTTCGAGTAGCCAAGAAAATGAGGAGTTTAAAACACGGAATGATGAAATGAATTAGTCAGGACGATTTGTCACGACTCAGGTTCCTCCAGGAAGGAGACAAGAATGTTTTTCAGAATGTTAGAAGCTATTCCCAGTGGAGTTGGTAAATCAATCAATTCGAGAAAATGATTCCAAAATTCTCTAGTCTCAACGAATTAAATAATTCACGATAGGACACACACACACACTGGTGTAACACCGGAGCTTGTCGTGATTGAAAATCGAATCAAGGACGACGGGATATCCAAAGAAATGGAAGAAAAAACGCTGAGGGTGTGACAAGATGTCCAAATCAAAATGACAGAAATCCTGGGAAAGTGACGAAGCCACGAGAACGAGAGACTCGGAGGTGGCGGCGCTGGTCAGAGGACAGGACAGCGGTGGTGGTGGCGACGGTGCTGATGGACGATCTCCTTTTCAGGACAAACGTTGGTGGCACCACCAACGTCCGAAAGGAGATTATGCCGGACGCTCGATGCCCGTCACGTGACACCTCCAATCTAGTGGAGGAGTGCGGAGGGCGGCCGGAGTGGAGTCTCGAACTGCTGGAGCGCGACCGGAGGTGGGCCGCACGGGGCCACTCACACCACGTATCCGAACCAGACCATGAGTAAGAGAGAGTGGTGACCAGCAACCACACGGAGCGACGTCGGCCTGAAAGTGGTGGCAGCGATCGAATGGAATCCGATTTGGTCATCGGCAGTCGATTGTTCGCTCTGTTCGAGCCTTTCTGGGAGCGCGCAGTCCCATGGAGGTGCGCGAGCGAGTCTCAGCCTTGAGCGTGGCGGCTGCGAGTGCGAGTGGGCGATTGCCCGGGCACACAAACACGTACAAGATCGCCTTGACTCGCCAATCCGCGTCCACCAGAGACCTCAGAAGGTATAGAAGCCTATCTGTCACATCCGAGGTTCCGTCTTGTACAAATCAGGCAGCTTCGCGAGCGCTGGTGTTCTGTGGTTGGCCAACACCGACAACTGCTTACTGTAAGATGGCGGGAAGTCGAGTGCAAAATGATGATTTATTTGACGCGGACTTGGCTCAGTCTAGTTCTTTCAGTTCGTTGATGTAAACACTCTCGCACTGACGCTAGAACCAGAGATAGATACCTCATGCCGTATACGGACACCGGTGGGCCTTGGTGTTCTGTACGAGAGCGAGGCAGAACGAGCCCCGACCACCATCTGCATCGGACGGACGGAAGCAGCAGCAGCAGCGCCGTCACCGCCACCTGGTACCAACACACCACACGCGCTACTGACTCAATCAGAGTTCACTTTCCAACGAGCGCTGGACACAATCACCGGCTCAAGAGTATTGCGGATCACGAGGCGCAGTTCGACAGACCACCCGCGGATTGTGCGACGACATCAAGGACTAAAATACGTGCGTGACATGGTCAAAATGCTCTTGGCAAAAGGCACTTGCTAGGGAAGGGGAGGGGGGAAGTGATTGAGCTCGCATTATTTTCCAGGTCAATATGTATGTCCATTACGTTTATTTTATGACCTGCATTGAAGGAAACTTGTAATCTTGAAGTTCGACTATTACAAAAATAGGACAGAATAATTGAACGGGAATAAAAAAATATTTAGCAGGGGGAAATGTGTTCGCCCGCGCTGCAATATTTTTTGTGAAAAATGTAATCTCTCCAGTTTTGGTCATTCTAAGTTATAAATTTGTTTTTGTTTCTAAACATACCTTAGGTAACAAGAGTTGAAGTGAGGTGACTTTTTTTGGGAGTGAGGGAGCGGAAGAGAGCGGAGGGGAGCGGAGGGCAGTGAGCGTTTCATTTAGGAGTCTGGAAGAACGGCCGCGGCTGAGGGGACGAGCAGCCAGAGCAAGAGAGACAGAGAACTTGACCCAGTTCTTGCGCCAGTTTCACTGGTGGCGGCGACCACCTCAATCACATGTACACACACCGTAACACGCGTTCCTACGGCACGGCTCGCTCTAAAAAAGCCACGCTAAACTTGTAGGTCAACCAGTGGAGGAGGACTTTCGTTGTTGCCTCAATCGTCAGTAATTGAAAAATGGTTGAAATGGCAATGTGGAGAGAGAGGATGAAAACGGCCACCCGCTCCTCCGAAGTAAAAAAGCCTAATCTTATTGTTATTTAATCAATTGGCTCCGCTCAAGGACAGCGTGGAAAATAAGAGCCAGCATTTGAATATCTCGTACAGTCGGGGAAAAATCGATGAAAAATCGGCAGTGATGAAATAAAAGTACAGACGACGACAGGAATCGAACTCACTCGTGATACTCGGCCAGGCAATTACTGGTTCGGAACTGGATACCATTTTTCCTACAACGTCTATATAATTAAAACGAGAGTCTGACCAGTGCATTGTGTGATTGCCTCGCCAAAAGGGGCAGCAGCAACATCCTCGCCCGTGCAACCAGAGAGCATCCCCTCACTCAGCTACGTCGGTTCGAGACCTCTATACCAAATCGTTATAAGTGTGACCTCAGTTTGTTTCATCCGGCCAAGTCAGCACCTGCTCGATACTCGCATTCCCTAGGAAGAAGGCGCGTTGAGGAATTCCTCTCGATCGAAAAATCCCAGAGATCTGTCGGTCGGGAATTGAACCCGTGATCACGGCACCTCACCACTACCTGTCCTTATGACTAGGTTTAAGCGCTAATTCCACATCCAGCTATTTCAAATTAAGAGTAAAATCAAAATTGTACCTTTCTCGGCTTAACCAATGTTTTAATTCTTGGTTTTCATTTAATAAAAATTTTAAAATAAAAAATGCTTAGTCAAGAGGTTTCCACGCGCTTAAGCATATTTTTTTTTACAATCCCTAGATGAAGATTAGCCGCTAATATTGGATCCGTGCGATCTTAAGATCCGATTTAGAATTAATCCAGTCGCAAGGTGGCGCCGCATGTCTCCTTTTTCACAGGATTTTCAAGATTAGACTCAATATTCAGATTCATCTTTCCAGGTCCAAATTGAGTCAAGAACCGGCTGGAAACGCATAATTCTGTAGGCGTCAAGTCGCGCACTAATCGGTTATCTGTTGTTAACCAGTCAGCGATTACGGAAACACAAATGACGTGTTCCACCTCCACTCGAGTGGGAAAAGCGCGCCGCCCCCATAAATACAGATACCAGATCAGAGATAGACGAAATACACCGTTTGTGCGCTCGGAGCGGTCAGATTAGAATTGAGACAAAGAAGTGTGTCGGCACGGAATTGACCTTTGACTCGCATCCAGGTTAGACTATTTGGGGCGATGACGACTGGAACCGCGAACCAATTAGGAAGGCTGGACGCTCAACTCACCACATGGCCTGGACGGACACCGGCTTGAAGATGTGATGACGACCGGTGGAACTGACGCTGAACCCGCTGGAAAACGAAAGAAAAAACACAAACACTTAATCAAATTGAAAATGAAACTAATCAGGAAATCTAGGAATCGGATTGATCTTAGCCTGACTTTAGCTCAAATAATTTTTTTAATTTTAATTCACTGAAGTATATATCACAACAGGAGCTTCTGTACCCCTAATTAATCAGATGCACAGGTGCTAGTTTTCAAAGACAAATGAATCTAGAAAAGCTCAATAAACGGAATTTTTTAAATGACCCAAAATCCATTGACTAAAATATTTATTTATCATATTGAATCCGTCTTGAACACATATTTTGAGTAATGAACCAGTACTACTATTTCGATTAAATAACTAGATCGATAATACTTAATTACACGGAGTCTACACGGCAAAGGTTTTAGTTACACGGGATATTTCAAACCATTCCATCAATCGTCAACTTGTAGGAGAAATTTTATTAAAAAGTTTGATTTCTAATAGAAATTTAAAATATTAAAAATTCGAAGAGTTTTCTCCATTTTCATTTATTGAAACGTCTAGCAAATTGGGCGATAATATCGATAGTATTTGGCCAATGTTTAGTAAATTTTGATATGCCCAATCAAATTTATTCTAGAATTCAACCACTTAGCGATCAAAATTCAGGAGAACCAGGAAATTTGAAAATTACACGGGACTCTTCGGATTACATGATTTCCGTGTAATCGTGTATTGGGGGAATAAATTCACGGTTTGACAATCAGCCCATTTTAAGTTAAAGTTTGGTTATTCCAGGCTCGCAAAAAGGTGTCGCATGTGGATTCAATTCGTTTAGATAATCGGAAATCACGTTTAGCTCAATGAACTTATTTCATGTATTGTTATTTTTTATTAGAAGTTTTAACAACTCATAATTGAACCAGTTTTGGAAATTATCCGTTCCCCTGTAACACTGAAGCGACGTTGATGACCTTTGTAGGCGTGTTTTCGCGAACAACATCGGATTTAAGTAAGCTTAGCGTGACGGCAAATATCGCAATTTGAGGGCTTGCCAATTGTTGGCGGGACACAAAGCGGAAGTGGAAGGCGAGCGGACATGACGTGGAAATGTGGGGGCGCATTTTGAAGCCAAGTGTCGCGAAGCAAGGTTAAACACAAATACTGTATATTCCTGGAAATAAAATTCTATGTCGTCGATCATTTTGATTTCTATTTTATGCGCGAATAAAGGAAACTTTTTACGTGCGAGTCATTTCTCGTTTATCTATGAAATCACCGAAAATTTACTTGATGTTTATGGGAAAATAGTAATAAATAGCGATAAGGATGACAGTCGACCGATTAGAAAGACGTTTCAGCAAGTTTTCCGGGTTCGAATGACTATTTTCATGATGGGGGAAAATATTGATCATATAATTAGAACTGTCCAGGAACTGAATAAGACACCGAGGTATACTTCGAGGAAATGGTCACATGTCCTCCTCAAATATTTTAATTCAAATCAATTCTAATTACGATTCGCCGACAGATTTCCACCTCCAGAATCAGTGGCTGTACCAAAAACACTGACTAGACGAAATTCAAAAGTGATTAAACTTGGATGGATAAATTTGGCAGCCGATCAAAAAAGGTGAAAACGTTGGGGACAAAGCATGTTTGTAGCTGGGATCAGCTGACCCTGGGTTCAAGCTCGTTCGAGACACGAGCCAAAATGCAAATCAACGAACACGTACATAAAAGATTTTCTTTTTCTGTAAACAACCTGAAGCGGAGAAGGAAATTGGATAGCTCGTCCACCATTCCACGTCTCTATTAGAACCTTTATAGATCTAATTTTAAACTGTTTTGATTTGTGGTCTTGTCAAGAATGTTTCTCCTCGCTCCTAGAACCGGAAATGAGAGTGCGAATCGTGTGCGCAGTTGAAACACCCACAAGCTACTGTTCCAATTTGACCTTGACAGCAGCGAACAAAAAAAAACAACCCCAGGCAGCTGTTATTCCTAATAAAAAATTGCGGACTTATTTCAATGAGCTGAATTGTTAGAGCGGAAATCGATGAGGGGAAGGATTTTTCAATACACGACAACCACACTTGAATCCGATGCGAAAATTCAGACCTTTTAAATTTATTTTAACTAATACTATTCAATAACTATTCCGTTGTGTTCCAGACGGCCGAGTCACACTTGCGCAGAGTTAAGGGGGTTGAAAGGGGTGAACGTACCCGTCGCCGTCCAGCGTGATCTGCGTGTCGGCGAAGACGGGCAAGACCAATCCAATGGTGGCCCGGTCGTTGTAGTCCACACCCAGCAGACAGTTTTCTTCGGCGGGTGGACGCCGGCAGTCGGTCGCTTCACCCGGACCCGACCCCTCTGCCGTGCTGCACGACACCACCACCAGGTAGCGCGTGCGACCGCTGTGGATGCTCTCCAGTTTGACGGCCTACGCGCCAAAAAAGAAACAAACAAATTGACAATCGGAATGAGTTGAGGGGAAATTTGCTGCCGCCATCTTCGTATGATTCTCCCGATTGACACAAGAAATACAAAAGACGATCAGAATTCAAGAATTAATCCTAAATAAATTCTTACCATCTTTAGGGTGTCTTCTTGACGAAGCAAGTAGAACATTGACTGGAGGTGTTGCTGAATGTCACCTGTTACGAGCAGAAGAGGAAAAGATTAGTCACTGGAGGAGTTATCGAGTGGACACCGGAAACGGTCATTTTTTTTCTGAACCCCTCTTGGTGCTTAGACACTGTTTGAGGGACACATTTTCACCAGTACCCCGGGATCGAAATAGTCGAGAGCCCGCGCCGGGAATCGAACCCGGGACCGCCGAGTCTTAAACTGTTGTCCAACCGATCACGATTGCACATAAGAGTTCCAGATTTATTCGCAATTTGATGTTGTTAAGTGTTTGTGGCTAATTGCAATTACTTTGATTAAATGTGGTTGCTATTTCGGAATTCAAAAATTAATTTGTTAGACGATAAAATCAATTATTCTCTTTACTATTGGTGTTATGATCAGAAGAACTTCTAAAACGTAAGAATTTTAAAATCTACCAAAATGAACGATTACTGCTAAAAAAATTGACAGTTCACTCAATTTATTCCAATAAAAACCCTTTTGGTGAAAACTTTTGTCATTGAAAAAAAAATTCTGTAGTTAATCCAATCGAATAGAATAGTTCGATAAATTCTTGTAAACGCATTTACCAACCAGATGAACATAATTTCAGGATTAAAATTTAATACAGTAGGTTGTTCCAAGTTTTCTCATAATTTCTGGACATGTAGATGGCGCTGGTGACGCGACCACTTTTAGGGACTTCCCTTTTCTTGAGCCAGACAATGTTGTTGAGTGTTGAGGGAGACCGGTGCTGCCAGGTGGGAGTCGGCCAAGCTCACCGCGATCGCCAACAGGTGTTGCGCCGTCACCGTCACTAAACGAAAGGCCACACATAGAGGACGCCACCTGGCGAGAAAATACACTAACCGGAATAGGCGCTGGACTTGCGGTACTTGCTGCGGACACTGTCGTTGTGCGGCAACACCACCGCCGTCCCCTTCAGGGCGAAGTAGCACGTCTCGCTGATGCTGCTCACCCCACCGACAAGAAAAACACCCGACAATTAGAAAAGTACAACTAACAAAAATGTATGAACTACCCTTTAGACAAATGCAATCTCATCACACACACGTCACACACACACTTTTTAATTTATTTACGAAAAAAGTTCCGAATTTCCGCGAACCTCTCTCTCTCTCTCTCTTATGGTGCCATTAACCTATGGCCAGGTTTGTATTTTTGAGTGGACGTAGGCTGTTTGTGCGAGGGGGCGACTCACTCAAAAGTGGCAGTGCGGTTGCAGTGAGGTGGGTGGGGGTGGACTGGCGGTTGGCGGTGACTGGCGCTACCGTGTCCACAACACCTAGACACCTAGTGTTGGCCACAAGTGGGACAGAGACCTCGCAGCCACACGTCAGATTATTCACGGCAGCTGCTGCACACCGTCGTCCCAAATTCCGCTTCGGGATTTCTGTCACCGCTTGTACACCCCACCCCCTGCCCCCTGCTCCTAGGACCCACCCCCACTCTCACACCTCCGGATCGCCCGATCGATTCTAGATACGCGCCAGCGATCGCCAAAGAAACTTTTGTCGTGAATGGCGAAGTGAGCTGTAGCGGGGGTGGGAGGTCAGTCCGGGTCACTCACTCCACCCCGCCCACGCCTTGGTGGTGGGGAATGGGACAGACCATCGATACTCCACCACCACCGTCTCACTTCACGACCCACTCGTTGAGCGCCCACCTGCGTTCAATTTAATCATTTCTCCTTTCCAAATCGCCTTCTACGTGAAAGGCTGGTCGGCCGGCCACCCAACGCCCCCGGTCTTGTCTGGCGGGATTGAGGAGAAGCACGGCCCGTAGTGACGTCACCCGCAGTAGTCTGGCGGGAACAATAGTCGGTGGGGACGGGGTCGATGTCCCGCGTCGGCCGAGCCGGGGGCGGACCCGCTCCGGACCAGAAGGAGGAGGCAGTGGCGCGGACGAGGGCCGGCACGGACGGACGGACCGACGACGACGGTGCACGCATTTCCGGGTTACCAGTCACTCACTCTCGCACACACTAACACTACGGTAGCAGCACACGTCGTTCATGTTTGCCCGATTGTTATCGATCGAGTAGAGCGGCAAGTAAACCGAATTCTAATGAGACGAACTGTTGTTGCCAGCTGTCTGCGAAAACTCCTGACATCGTTTAATGGTGAGGTGAGTTTATAGACGCGGGTGTCAATTGTTTACTGTTTCAGTTAGTTTGGTTTTGACAGGCGATTAATTTAATTCCGAACATAGTTTCATCTCGATACCTATAGACACGATGGGTCAGTAAAACGGGCGCCGAAAATAGAGATTTTATCGTATACTCCTCGTATACTTTGAGTCATACAAAAGTAGATCCATATAAAAAAGATCACAACTTGGTGAAAATTGATTCGATTTAAATTAAATTTTGCAGCGTTCTACTTTAATTAGTACAGATTCAAATTTGATGCGCTAAGGTGGTTCCGCGTATCAGTTTATCCAAACAGCTGCTAAGAGCTGTTTCTGCACATCTTGTGGATTTTATCTGCTTCACAGATAAGAAGTTGTTCACTGTATCTGCGCCATTAAACAGTCAAAACGATCGTCTTTTATATAAAGAAAGGGAAGACACCAGAAGAGGCTAGATGTTACTGCTGAAAGACTCCTTCGCAAACGCCAAACATTTAACAAATCGACGAATTGGAATTAAATTAGGTTAAACCCGGAGTTAAGTTCGTTAAGTTGAGATCTGAAATAACTTCATAATTTCATTCAATTTAGTTAAGCCGTTTAGAAGTAAACTCTCGAACAGACAGATTTAAAAAAAAAATTTAAAGGGGACATTCAGGATTCTATATAGACCAAATTCCAACTTTGTGTTCATTGATTGTTCGTAGAATGCCAAAAATTGTACGGTATTTTACATTTTTTGAATACAGTTGTATTTTGAAAACGGGAGATCTCATTCATGTTGATCACCTTCAATTAGTTTCTAACTGAATGAATATTTTTGAATAGAAACAGTTTTTCGTCATTCTGTGGCGTTGGTCAATGAGAACATGAGAAGTGCAATGTGTTGGTGAGACAGACAATCGACGAGAATCGCACGGAAAGTGAAAGCGTTGGAGCGGTTGGAGTTGGCTCAATTGGAGAAGAGAACCGCCTTTTATTCCGCACACTTGCCTAAATAACAATTAAGGAAGAGAAATTGGGTCGAGCACTGAGCCGCCTGACTCCACTGGCCTGAGCAGTGGCGATCTGGAGGCAGGGCGGACTGTTGTCGGTTCTCCTCCTCTCCGTTGACCACCACCGACAGACCGCGGCGACCAGTGCGGCCAATCGGGCGGCGAGTGGTCACGGGACAAAAACCGCGGACGAGAACAAGACGTAAATCAATGTGGGTCACCTGACTGCTGCCGTCGTTCACTCCTCGGCTCTGACGTCACGCGTCAAAACTAGCAATCGGAATAATTGCGGGGACTTTCCTTTTTAGGTTGGAATTGTAACAGAGATGCGAGGGGTCGGGGGCGAAAATCCCTGCCCCCTCTCACCAGAAATACACAAATTATTGTCGAGGAGAGGGGGAGGGGGATCTGACTGAAAACTGATATTGTCTCGCTTGTTCGCCAAATTCTGAAGGCCAGACGTTGAAGGAGTGACTCGTGGTACGACGGTACCGGGTTCGATCCCGGAGCTCATTAATAAGCTCCTTCGGGATTCTTCGTGCTTCCTTTCTCTCGTAATATAAGAAAAATCTGATCATTGTCCAAGCAAGGCACTCGTGGAAATATTATCCTGTAACACTGACTAGAATGCGAAAGCGGCTTCTGGCCAATCGGGGATTCGGGATTCGAGTCCCCTAAGCTCGCGCCTGGGATATCTAGCGAGCCAGAAGACCCCACCACTCTCCCTGGACTCCCTCCCTCCCTTTCCCCCCCGGTATCGCTAGTGAACCCCGGCACATCGGTGACGTAGTCCGTTATCAGTGCTGAAGAAGCGAAAGGAGGTCAGGCCAGCTCCTAAAAAAATGTAATGAAACTCGTAATAAAAATAGAATTTTCTGGTTGCTAGCGCACGTTGGACGTGTAGGCCAGCTTTAGCAAAAGTGCTTGACATGAGATACGCTGTTCCACTCTGTTCTACTTTCTTAAAATTATTTACAATTCCAGTATTTTTTTTTCCCTGAGACAAAAGCGGAAAGCTGAGAGAATGGAGTCAGTTGTGGGACGAGCTCGAGCGCCGCCTACTACTGGGATTCAAATAAACTAACATCTTAGAAAATGGAGAGATGCCGTCGTTGTACAAGGCTGGATACGATTCGAAAAAACGGCAACAAAGGATTGTAGAATCACTAACAGGTTTACTGAATCGCTTCATTAAATTACATGTAGCCGTATTGACATAGAAATTTAAAAAATAAAAAATTAAAGAGAACAATGTACAGAGATACGAAAATGACAAACATAGATGTTAAAAATTTATAAAAATCGTTCTGACTGTTTCATTTTTATAAACTTTTAAGATCTAGGTTTGTCATTTTCCTATCTCAATAAATTATTCTCTAGTTTTTTTAATTTTTAAATTTCTACGATTACATGTGATTTTATGAAGTGATTCAGTAAAACTGTTAATGGGTTCTACAATCCCTTGTTACAGTTTTTTTCAATCATATCCAGCGATCAAATTTTTCCAGTAATTCATTACACTTGAAAATAGAAAAAAATTAGTAAAACTAAAACAACAATTTCACAAAGTTCACTCAGATACGGAGTCGAAGCCACGATTCTGAAATCCGAAGACAAGACTACAAGCGCCCTGGCCTCAAGATGAACACTGATTTTTGAAACGAAATTCGATGGTAGTCAATATCGCGAGGCGAAATTTGAGCAACGGATCGATCAGCTGTGTGTGTGTGTGTGTGCAATGGGCACATAATGGGTCGAGGGGGTTGGTGGTAGTGGGTGTGACGTCACCGTTTCAAATGGCACTCACCTTCTCTGTTTGGCGATGGCGTGGGCGGAAGTGGATCCCACCTCGGTGTTGTCGTCGTCGTCGTCTTCGTCGTCGTCTTCCTCCACCTCCTTGTCGTCGACCTCCTCCCCCCCGTCGGGCGTATCCTGAAGGTGGACAGAGACAAACAAATTGACAATTTAGTTCCGGGGTGCGCGACCATGGCTACAGGACTGGACAAGCGCCAGGATGGGGTTGGGTAGGAGGGGTTTGGGCGCTGCGAACCCGTCGAGGTCGTGCCGCCACCGGTCAGGTGAGTGCACCTTGAGCACAGTGATCGACGCTCCGATTGCAATTTGATAATATCAAATAAATATATAATATAAATTCTAATTTATTAGTTCTTTCACTTCAGCACAGTCTTGGAACCAACATCTTATCTATTTTTCTTAGAACAATCATCGTCCCATCCACTGATACGATGATACGAGCCGTACACAGCCGATCAATTTTCAAAAAGCCACTTCAGTCAGTGTCACTCGATTGCCATAACAGGTAAGGTGGTGTGAGGCGCCACGCTCATCTCGACGCCGATCATACATAGGTGTCGGCGCAGGCAAGGTCGTCATCGACATCGACTCCCGACACCGGAGAGACTCGTACTGGAGATGGGAAGGGGGTGGGCGAACAGGGTGGCTTTAGGAGAGCGGCAAGCCTGTATTGGCGACGACCGGCGGCTGTTCCGGGAAGAGGCCGACCAGGAAGCGAGAACGGTAATTGGCGGGGGAGGTGGTGGTGGTGGTGCTGCTCTCTCTCTCTCTCTCTCCATCGCCGTGTGTCCGTCGGCCGCCACTGCCTTTGCCACCAGTGCCCCGACACAATTCTGGTTTGGCCAGTTTCAAAACAAAACCCCTTCTCCCTCCCCTCCATTCCCGTGCCCTCCCCCTCAAACAACCGCAACCACCCGCCGCGGTGCATGAATACATTAATGCTGATACACGCCCGAAGACTGCGGACGTGCTGGTGGTTGGTGGCGGAGGTGGTGGCGGTGCTGCAGGCCAATGGGCCGTCTCGCACTCCGTCACACACGTCAACGGACATCCAGATCAGAGCGTCATCATCAGAGTTTGAAGTAGACAGGGTCGGGTTAACTTAGACCCATAGGAATTTCATAGAACGCAACGGAGGCGATTGTAGAGAAGTAATTGAGAAGTAATTAAGAAGTTATTTGTATCAAAAGCAAAATTGGTGTTCTGTTGTCCCGTTTGTCGAATGACCCAGAAATAATTCATTCAAACTAATCAATCAGTCGAGAAATATGAAAACCATGTAATGAATTTTCTTTCTTAGAAATTTCCATCAAGATATTTGATGAGTCATTTGTATTTTGTACAACACATTTTGGATCACGATAATATCTTTTTTGGCGGTCGGTCCTCTTAACGAAACCGCGAATTAGCTAATCGTGACATGTAATCGCATTGATCTACTGTATCATTGTCGCGATATGATAAAAACCGGGAGCGGAGCTCTGACAGAATTTCACACCACGACATCGTGCTGAATTGAATTGACACCAGATACATGAATTGGGGAATCAGCCGCACTCCGGACTTCTACCCCCAACCACATTTAATACCCAACTAGTGCAATCGCCGAAAAAGAGTCCAGAACAGAATGAATAACAATTCCGAGACTCAGTTTCTCGTCCTCGACCTAACACCAGTTGATTAAAATAACTATAAACTAACTCCCCGAAATGAACTTCCTGTTTCGTGGACGGACAGTTGAAAGATGGGTGACGATGGTCACACTTTACCGTGGTCCGGTCGCCGGTGGCCGCTGCCGGATGGTAGACGGACCGTCGCATCCGTTTGCACACGAAACGCAGCAGCGAGGGAGGCGGACGGCGCCGATGGCCGCCCAGTCCACCAGGTGCGGTGGCCACGGCCGGCAACTGCACGTCCAGCATGTCGGCGGCGCCACACCGGAGCAAACACACGGGGCCCCGACCGTCTCTTTTAAAACTGACACGGATCCGAAACGTCACTACGAGATGCACAACTGTCCACAAAACCACGACACAACCAGACACGAACCGGAAACGAAATCCTTCGAACCCCAATGAACGCACTAAACTATCGGAACTCGACTGACGAACACGT